>CAUYRT010016563.1:0-16406 GCA_963574885.1 Lepilemur ruficaudatus | reverse complement strand
GTTTAAGATTATAAACTTGGTTCTCAGTCTGTGCCTTTTTCCACCTTGTGTCAAAATGTGAATGGAAAAGGAAATGTTTCTTATCCTCTGGTTGTCAGGTTTCTGTGGCCCAGTTAAGGATTTTAAGGATTGATAGTTAGTTAGCAAATGTTTATAATTGTATATAGTTGCTATTTTTCCCAAATATCTTTTAGTAATGTTAAGAAAATAAAACCTTTCTTAATAGGTTAGAGATCCACTGATAATTAACTTTCCATAGCAGAGAGAACCCTACATTTCAAATGTGGATAGCACTTTTGGGACGAAATGTCTCTTGGTTAATCTACTTGTTAATGTTTTCCTCCTCAACATAATGATAGCCATAATTAATACCTACAGGTACATTTTTGTGCCTTTATACACTCACATAGATACACAAAATTTCATAGGTGGGTAAAATGAGGACAGCCCCAGAGAGTGGTAGAGCCTGGACCCAAATCCAGATCTGTCTGACTCTAAAGCCCCTTTGTTGTATTTCTCATCCAGTCTCTTGTATCCTATATGGAAGAAGGCTTTTGCCCAACAGAAACTGACTTCTCAGGAGCCAGAGGATGAAGCAGAATTGCCTTTAAGAGGATGTTATCAAGACTTTATTTTACAAATGGGATTAAGTAAGAAGAGGCGACTTAATCTTTATTGAAAAACTGAAAAGGCTAGTATAGGAAGAGGTCCTCTGGTTTTTTTCAGGAAAATCATAGAGTCAGTTGCATTTATTAGAAACATGTATTACCTAAGATTTAGGGGTAGGTACACTTGAGACATGCTCCAGTGGTCAGAAGTCCAACAATCATTTTTTGTTTTGGGGTTGTGTTTGAGCAGTAGGAGGCCCTTTACTCTCTGCCATGGGACTCATTCCTTTTCTATTATAGGTGACAGAGGAGACAGGAGGTATGTCTTGTGGACAGGGAGACTTTTCTATTTTTATACATACTTTATATTTATATTTAACACGAGCTCTTGGATAGCTGTCTTAGAAGTTTTCTAACTCTCATTAGCATGCATAGTGAACCCTTTAACGTTTAAGTAAGCAAAATGATAGAACAATCTTTTGAAGTTCATTAGTGATTGCATTTCCTTAACAATAAAACGTGTTCGAGTAGCAGCCGCAGAATCCATGCCTCTTCTCCTGGAGTGTGCGAGAGTCCGTGGTCCTGAGTATCTCACGCAGATGTGGCATTTTATGTGTGATGCTCTAATCAAGGCCATTGGCACAGAACCAGATTCAGATGTCCTCTCAGAAATAATGCATTCTTTTGCAAAGGTGAATAATTCTCTCTTAAAGAATATATATAAGGTTGTGTGTTCATTTATTGGTCTTGCTAAATAAATTAGAGGGAAATTAGATTTCTTCATATGCTATAGCATAAATAATGTTTTTAATTAAAGTGTTAATTTTTTTAATTTTGATATTTTGGTGGTGTTATTTTGGTTTAATAGTAGACATTGAAGAAAGGATAAAATTTTCCTGGAAGAGCAGTATAGGTAGAGGGAATGATACAGGCAAAGGCATGGAAACTCACATTCTTTGGAAAAGCAGAAGAAATTCTGAATACTTTTGAATCTCAGTCTTGATTAGTTTCTACCATCCTGTACCTAAAAATCCAACTACAGAAGGTTGGATGTCATCTGCAATTCATGTCTAGTTTCTATCCTGTTCACTTTCCTAAATTCCTATTTTTTACCCATTGCCCCATCTCTTATTTGTGTTATTGAAGTAGCCTCATTTGGTCTACTCCAAAATCTTTTCTCCTCCCTGTTCATTTTCCTTTTCTCTAGCACTAATTTGCTCTTTATTGAGTCACTTCGCTTTGTACTCACAGTGTTACCCCTATCACACATGGCTCCATAGTTGGCTCCAAGCTCCATTTAAAGTTCTTCAGCATCTATTTGTCTTCATTTACACTCCCGCAATTCAGAATCTTTTCTGTTTTTCCAGTGAATGTTTGCTTTCTTGCCTTTGCCCCTATCAATGCCCTTCCAGGACAAATAGACCTTTTATTCAGTGTTCTCTTTGTATGTTGTATGTATAGAGTACATATGTAGTAATTGTGTTCCTTAAGGGCTGGGATATGTCTGTTTCATCTTGAATCCTCAGCACCTAGCTTTAATGCCTGGCATGTAAGGTATGCTCAGGGGTGTTTAAAATAAAGATATTTTTTCTAACTCCTGTCTTTAAAATACTGTCATTCTAACAAATACAGACCAAGCATATGTATTTTTTTAATCATTAATCTTATAGGATATTGAACTGTGTTCATTTTTCCATGTGATTCTTAATGGAGTTTAACTTCTGGCTCTAAACACCCTTAATTTTATGGGTTGCTTTCTTTCCTCACCCTCATTAGTGCATCGAAGTAATGGGAGATGGATGCCTTAATAACGAACACTTTGAAGAACTGGGAGGTATATTGAAAGCAAAGCTTGAAGAACATTTTAAAAATCAAGAGTTGCGACAAGGTAAGTTTTCTGTGCTTTTATTTCTGAGTAATCCTTGACCATTTTGGTGATCATTTAAAAACATTTATTTGGGTGTGTTTTAGTTAAAAGACAAGATGAAGACTATGATGAACAGGTTGAAGAGTCACTACAAGATGAGGTAAATTATTCCCTTCAGAACTTAATTTACATGACCATTTGCATCTGAAAGACTTAAATGCTTCAGTTTCTAATTCATAAGATTGTCATTCTGATGTAATTATTAATAATCTTTAGCAGAAGAATCTGACATATTAATTTACAGAATAATTTTGAAGTTAAATTCATTTGTCTTTTGGGTGCTATGTGTGCTTTTGTTGCAATACCTCGCTCATCAAAACACCTTAAAGTTTACCTAGTATTTTCTTTTACGTATTATTCACAGCAACCATTTGTATTTAGTGGTATTTTTTACTATTTTATAGATGACTAACCTCAAACTCACTTTGAATGATTACCCACAGTCACACTGCTGACAGTCTGGGGCCTTCTTCAGTGTATTACTCAGTTCTGTCCTCATCAAACTACTCAGCCCCATCAAACATCAAACATGTTTAGGGCCCAGCGTCTATGGCATGTGGGCACCTGCTGGGCCATTGCAGACATGTGCAGAGTATCCCAGTTTCCTGCAGGGGCTCATGTGCTGGTTAAGGCCCAAATTGCCACTAGTAGTGAGATCCCAGTCTCTCCACCATCCACTCCAAAATGAAGAATATTCTGCCAAAAACAAAAAATAAAAATAGTAAAGTAAAAACACTTGTGTTTCAGAATGTAGAAATTTGGGATAATTTTTCAACCATCTGTAAGTATGTTCCAAGGGAAATCTTTGCAATAAGTACAATACTTGCCACATACCATTATCTTTCCCTAGGCAGGTAAGAGATGTGACATTCAATCTCTATGCTTACTCAAGATAGGAATGAGAAATTATCTATATTTTTAAACTTTCTATGAATGTTACTGTTGATAATAGAGAAGATACTTTTTTAAAATCATCTGTATGGGTGTATGTGTGTGTGTTTTTTTTTTTTTAGGATGATAATGATGTTTATATTCTGACCAAAGTGTCAGATATTTTACACTCAATATTCAGTAGCTACAAGGAAAAGGTGTTACCATGGTTTGAACAGCTGCTTCCATTAATTGTCAACCTAATTGTAAGTGTTACCTCTCTAACAGTCATTTTGGATAGTTGACTTGCAATTCTTTCATTGCAACACAAAATCTTACACTTAAGTTAAAAATTAGTTTCCACTGTACATCTTTAATTTTATCAGGTTTACTGCATTACCCTGGATATTTTCTTACTAAGTATATGCTTGAAGGCTGCTAATTTGGTTTTGCATTGTGCCATTTGGTTTGGCACAATTAAGCTATAATACATTTGAAAGACATGCAAGTGATTTTTCATTATTTCAGATTATCTATGCCCTGCTAAATTTAATAAATGGAAACAGAATGATTACATTGTTTTCAGTGGACCATAGAGAATTCAGTTATCCTTGTTATGTAGGACCAGTAATCCTGGATTACGAGTAATGGACTTACAGATTTGATTTTTTTTTTTTTTCGTGTTTTGTAGACTTTACATTTTAGAGCACTTTTAGGTTCATAACCAAATTGAGCATGAGATGCAGAGATTTCTCGGTATACCTCTCTGTTCCGTATGTGCATGGCCCTCCCCGAGTATCAACATCCCCCATCAAAGTGATACATGTATTTATTTCAATTTATGGACCTACCCTGACACATTATATAATAACCTTTATTTTCAGTTTTTAAAAATATAAGGCCAGGCACAATGGCTCACACCTGTAATACTAGCACCCTGCGAGGCTAAGGCTGGAGGATCCTTGAGGTCACGAATTTGAGACCAGCCTGAGCAAGGGGCGAGACCCCGTCTTAGCCAGGCATGGTGGCGCAGGCCTGTAGTCTCTCAGGAGGCTGAGGGAGGAGGATCGCTTGAGCCCTGGAGTGTGAGGTTGCTGTGAGCTAGGCAGACACCACTGCATTCTAGCCTGGGTGACAGAGCAAGACTCTGTCTCAAAAAAAAAAGAAAAAAATAATAATTTCCATTAAAAAATATATATGTATTGTAAATTAGCAGCTATCATCAGATGTTTGAGGGTTTTTCTTTTTTATTTAGTAGTGCATTACATTTTTTAAAAGATTTAGGAACACATAACCTATTGAATCAATGTTAGAAAATTAAAATCTTTGCAGCTTTTATTGTATTTTTTAAATATAGCATTACTATAGTCTTTTTTACAAAGTAAATTTATATACATTGCTGCTACTATGAGTTTATGTGGTATCAGATTGTGGAATTTGGTAATAAATTGTACAATTCTTTTAAACCTAAATTTCCCTTAATCTGTATGTTTATTTGAATATCATTAGTCACAAGAAGTAATTGTTACTGTGTTTTCTTTCATTGCCTATATCAGGAATATCAATGTAAGCAGATAGTCTGTAGTGAATATGTATTCGTTTACATTCTTTATGTATGCCAATATTTGAAGCTTATAAGAGAATCTCTTTTGTAGTGCCCACATAGACCATGGCCAGACAGACAGTGGGGATTGTGCATCTTTGATGACGTCATAGAACACTGTAGTCCATCCTCATTTAAATATGCAGAATATTTCTTAAGGCCAATGCTCCAATATGTATGTGATAACAGCCCAGAAGTCAGGCAGGCAGCTGCGTATGGCCTGGGAGTCATGGCACAGTATGGTGGAGATAACTACCGCCCTTTTTGTACAGGTACTTTGATTTATTTGATTACATGCATTTTACTCCAGATATCTCTTTTATCCCTACCTTGCCGTCTTTACTGCACCCCCAAACATTATATGCCTATTTCTGCTTTAATCTCTTCCCCCTTTTCAAACACATCTATTGCACTTAGGATTTTATCATCTTCATTCTCATAGAAATGAAAGTGAAATCTGAGTGGAATCAAAAAAGCCTTGCCTACCCCAACCTCCCAGGGTACATTTAACTTTGGGGTTTGGGGATATACCACAGTCTTAGCGTAGAACTTTTAAAACTTACTGGGTAGACAGCTTTTAAAGTCTAGTCTCAGGTGGTAAGCACTATAAATCTGGAGGGTCGCCAGTTAATAGAGTGCCAGTGCTCCTGTCCATGCTGGGACAGCCTCCCTTTTGTTACTATTCTGTAGATGAAGACAGAACTTACCTTACTCATTTCTTAATAATCAAAAACTGGACCAAATATAAAAATAATCTGTTCATTTTATGAAAATATGTATTTTAGAGGCACTTCCACTGCTGGTAAGAGTTATTCAGTCTGCAGATTCTAAGACCAAAGAAAATGTCAATGCTACAGAAAACTGCATCTCAGCAGTAGGGAAGATTATGAAGTTCAAGCCTGACTGTGTAAATGTTGAAGAGGTCCTACCACACTGGTTGTCTTGGCTTCCACTACATGAAGATAAAGAAGAAGCTGTTCAGACTTTCAATTATCTATGTGACCTGATTGAAAGGTAAGAAGCCAGACTATGACCTTATTTCCTTCTCATCCACGGAAAACAGTGCTTCCTGGCTTTTCTTTCCTGGTGTCAATCTTTTAAGGCTTAAGCCCGTGATCTCTGTGCACAGTCATCAGTTGGATAGGTTTATAATAATACAGTCTTTATAAATCACGTGAAGAAACCATAGCACAGGTAAGATTGCCTTTATAATAAGATCTAATTTTAGGCCGGGCACGGTGGCTCACGCCTGTAATCCTAGCACTCTGGGAGGCTGAGGCAGGTGGATCGCTCAAGGTCAGGAGTTCGAAACCAGCCTGAGCAAGAGCGAGACCTTGTCTCTACTATAAATATAAAGAAATTAATTGGCCAGCTAAAAATATATAGAAAAAATTAGCCAGGCATGGTGGCACATGCCTGTAGTCCCAGCTACTCGGGAGGCTGAGGTGGAAGGATCGCTTGAGCCCAGGAGTTTGAGGTTGCTGTGAGCTGAGCTGAGCCATGGCACTCTAGCCCAGACAACAGAGTGAGACTCTGTCTCAAAAAAAAAAAGAAAAAAATCTAATTTTGAGTTATTTATAGAATTAAATTTAACAGATGAGGTGCTTTAGAAAATAATGTTTTAAGAAGGTTATCATCTAGTATTCTGTTGCCCACCACATTCTCATAGAACTGTGTTGAAATATTAATACACTGTTAGTAACATTATTTAACACTCTAAAATTCTGGTATTTTTCTTTGGATTCAAGAAGCAATGATATAAGGAAAGTATACTAGACATGCCATCAAGATCTGGGGCTCAGCCCTGGAGTTAAGTCCATGTTCCCCTAAATGTTAGTTAGATCTGGGCTCTTTCACTACTAATTACTGATTTAATTCATGAATAAATCCAAGGGTTACAATCGTTTGAGTTTGTAGCAATAAGCCCAGCAGACATATTCCTTCATGCCTATTTTAAGTTCAGGTTCACATAAATAATGTGTTTGAGTCTTCCTACTGAGAACATCATTAAGGAATATAACGGCCATCCTATAGACTGTATACTCTTTAACTGCTCCTACATCTGAAATGACCAGTTCTCAATCGTGCTGTTTAATCATCTCCCTTGGAAATGCCTACTCTGAAATTCTTCTTAATGACAAAGGCTAGAAATCTACTGAAAGTCACAGTGATGTTTCTTTCTGTTAAACTTGACTGGAGCTTATTTCCTGGCTTACTCTTGAAATGTCTCATAATCCTTTTGAACTTTAAATTTATTTTAGAAACCATTTTCACTTGGCAAAATAAAATTTGTTAAGAAAATGTTATTCTTAGTAGTATCTTGTTAATTTACATAGGAAGAAACCAAAGAGCTAATGTGTAAAATGGGCTGCCTTTCTTCTTACTGAATTTAAAAGGCAGTTGACTTTATTGAATGCATAATCATTTTATAAAGACCTTATAGCAAAATTCAGTGGTAGGGGCAGGGTGTAGTAAAGTGTGAGAGCTTGAGTGATTTTTCCTTATGAATTTTATTTATAAAAGCTTTCCTCTCTTTCTTTTGTCAGTAATCACCCAATCGTTCTTGGCCCAAACAATACCAATTTGCCCAAAATATTCAGTATAATTGCAGAAGGAGAAATGCATGAGGCAATTAAACATGAAGATCCTTGTGCCAAACGTCTGGCTAATGTAGTTCGCCAAGTACAGGTAAGTTGCTTTGATTGAATTGGGGAAGGGGAAATAAAATCTTTTTTTCCAGCAGAGTAGGATTTATTTTTTTATTTATTATTATTATTATTTTTTAAACATCCCTCTATATTATGTTAGAAGAAACTAGAAATCTAATGAGCAAAGGAAATTTCATTTTTATATTCATTATCTCCAAGCCTCAAATAGATTATACTTAACATAATCCATCCGTATGTTCTCATTGTTTATTAGAACTAAAACTTCCATCTTAAATATGAGACGTTTTGAGCCTTCCAGTTGTTGCATAGCATGTGCTCAATATGTGTAGTTTTTCTGCATATCTGAAGAAAAAATTAGATTTAATAATAAATTGTCACTCCCAACAAACTTTAAGTGATCTTTACTTTCTAAATCTGTGGTTCCAACTGTAGGTTACTTTAGGTATCATCTGCTTAGAGTAGTTTTATCCAAGCAACTTACTCTAAAGGAAATGAGCTTTAAAGAAATGAACAGGTTTCTTTCTTTTACAATCATGTGCATCAAACTAAGCTACCTAGAGAAAAGATATTTGGCATTATTGCAGTCTACCTATGATGATTATTGAAGTATCTCCAGGTGAATATTACACCATGTCTAAATCTGTGAACATGTTTTTTTTCCCTAGACTTCCGGAGGATTGTGGACTGAATGCATAGCACAGCTCAGTCCCGAGCAGCAGGCGGCCATACAGGAGCTCCTGAACTCTGCTTGAAGGGCCTTAATACCACCCACCAGAAAACTAACTCCAAATAAACGTTTACCCTTTTGTTTAGGTTTCTTTGTTTTGTTTTTTGAGCAAAAGAGAATGGTAGTGTTATGTGTAGGCCATTCTTTCGGAGAGCCACGAGCAGGAGAAGCAGCACTGTGTTGCGGAGCGGAGTTTCCATGGATTTCTACCAGACCACTCAAGGAGTTCCCTGTAAGCCCTGCGGTAGCACCGAAGAGTATTTTTCTATTGGTATAACCTACCCACGTGAAGGGGAAAGGGAAATGAAATTAATTTTTCTCATTAGACATAAGGAAATTTAAGGAAAAACGGCTTTAAGAACAGTTATTCAGCGTAGATGTGTGTTAAAAGAAATTGCCATACACCTAGTATTCATTCTGTTAATTGGAGTGTGAGTCTTTCTGTAGGGTAGAAAGAAGCCTTCTGCCCAGCAAACCAGTAGATCCAAAAGTTGAAAAAAACTGACAACAGACAACAAGCATGAAGATGTCACATTGATGTCACTTTTGGTTTTTTTCCCCAAAAGGCTTTATGCAGTGACTCAGTTTGGAAGCTTTTCAGCTTCCAGCCCTTGAATGTGAAGTGTCATTGGCATGTCTGGCAGTAGTCTCTCATTCACTCCTCAATAAACAACATTGAAATACAAAAGAGGCTTGTGTAAAAATTCAGTACTGTCTGGCTTGGATTCATTTCATGTTTTTAATATAAGAACAATCTAATATTTTTTCAAAGTAATAGCTGAATGTTTTTCCCTCTGATATTTTCCTTGTGCAATTCAAACTTAAAAGCATCTAGTTTTTACCATCTTCCATAAGCTAAGTTGTGATGTATACCTATTCCACTTGCAATTGGTGCCCTTTTTAAGGTTTGCAAATTTCAACAAATCAGTTTTTTTAATCTAGAATTGTTTTGGTTAGATCAAAAAGATTTGGCTTAGTATTTTCATTGCAAATTGTAATTGCTGTAGAGCCACACACAACTTCTGAACAAATACTATGGCTAAAATTATTACTGAAAATTTCAGTACATGTGTGAATGTCATTTTCTTTATGTATTAACCTCATAGCAGTAATGGCTTGCTGTTGTTTCTTTAAATTTTCTAAGGGATCTTAATAGATTTCTGTTGAAAACTTCAGTGTTAACATTTTTATAGTTTGTACTAAATTTAACCGTGATATAAAAATGAATTTTATGCATAGATCAGAATTTTAAATTAAAGGTTTTTTCTTTAAATGGTTTGCATTACTTTATTAAAACTAAATCTGAAATGGAATGGAAAATAGAGTGGATTATATATAGATGGTTTACTTGTTAGCACATACCCTTCAAATATATTTTCAGTTTGCAGCATGAAACCATTAGCCTGGAGGCTTTAGTGTCTAACAGAACAACATATTGAATGACTTCACTAGCACAGTCATTGCTTTCTGTGAGTACCTCTGGGGCTCTTGCAGTGTGTGTGGTGATATTTGGAGCTACGTATACCCTTTATTGCTGTGGGAGAACAAAATGGGAATTGGAGTAAAATGTGTCAAGACAACCCATTTCTGCTTTCCTATATAGAGTCTGAAAAGCCAGTTTATGTGCTGATGCCAATCAACTACAGCAATGTAGGTTTTGTTTTCCATTTAAATTATCACTGGCAGGAAAAAACATGTTAAAACACCTGCCAAAATTCAGGTGGCAGTATGGTCAGAAAATGCAGGGGTGTTTTTGGTGTTTGCTGAGTACTATGCTAAGCACTTTGGGAACAAGAACCTTGTACTTTCCAGTTTAAACGGTAATGGGATAGTCAGAAGTTATTAGTAGGGCAAGGTTCTAAAGTACTTTGAAAGAAGTACTCAAGTGGGTACACACGAGTGAAGTACAGACTGATATATCCTTGATAGGAGAAAAGCAACGGAGTAATTGCAGTCAAGTTAATGGGGAAGGGTGGTATTAAAGGCTGTTCTTACGACATGATCCCAAAATCCAGGGCTCTGAACTAACTGTAAAATGTTGTTTCATGAACTAATAATTTTTTGAAATTACCCAGAGAAACATTTTGAATACCTCATTGTGTCTATGCAAGATGAAAATTCATGGATTTTTTTCTTGACTTTTGTACCAGATTTAGTGACCTTGCATGTCAGTAGGTAATGATGTCTATTGTTTATGAATCCAAGCTATTTCTGAAAGGAAATGTGTGTGGCTCTTACATTTTTCTGGGAATTTTGTAACAAGTTACACGCACAAGTGTTAGAAACTTTTGACATAACTCAATTTGGAGTATTTTTTTAATGCTGTAAATTTAAAGAAAAGTAAAATTGTCTTGAAGCTAATTTGACACTTCTGTAATGAGAGACAACTTTATCATAACTCTGGAGTTGTAGTTTGATAGAACTATCAGTAAATGCATTAAGTAAATAAACATTCTTGAAGCCCCTGGTCTTATAATAAAGGGGGTGCATATTTATAATCTTGTAAGCAGCATATTTTTATACTCGATTATCCTGAAAGACTGACTATTTAGGCAATTTGGAGGAGCTAGCTAAATGTTTTGCTTAATTAGTGATGGCTTCGTTCTGCCTAGGAGTCTTGTTGCATCAAACAGTTTTCTGTCTTGAAATCACTTTGTTTCTCTTATCTTTCTTTGCCACAAAGAATTAATAGCCAAAACTTGCCATATTTGATTTTCCTGAGCAGATTTTCTTTCTTGGCCTTACAAGTATGGGTACCACTATTTCAGAAGCAAGTGAACTAATTACCTACAAAGAATATACTCCAAACTTGGGAATAGGCTTGGATTTTTATTTCTAGCACTTGGAACTTCTGAAAGGAGATACAGGGGAGTGGGGATTAACTTTAAAACCATCCTCATTAAATTTGCTCCTTTTTTCACACACACCTGTAATCCTGACAGTGTATGCCAGACTATTTTTTTGAGACAGAGTTTCACTGTGTTGCCTGGGCTAGATTGCCGTGGCATCAGCCTAGCTCACAGCAACCTCAAACTCCTGGGCTCAGACGATCCTTCTGCCTCAGCCTCCCGAGTAGCTAGGACTACAGGCATGTACCACCATGCCTGGCTAATTTTTTCTGTATATTTTAGTTGGCCAATTAATTTCTTTGTATTTTTAGTAGAGATGGGGTCTCGCTCTTGCTCAGGCTGGTTTCGAACTCCTGACCTTTGAGCAATCTGTCCACCTTGGCCTCCCAGAGTGCTAGGATTACAGGCATGAGCCACCGTGCCTGGCCCAGACTTTTTTTTTTTTTTTTGAGGAAAAAATAAGAGTTTATTAATTTGCCCGCAAATGAGGAGGGCAGTGGACTAGTGTTTCAAAGACTGCCATCCTTGCCAGACAATATTTGGGCTTATTATTTCTACATATTATCATATATTTGAATAGAGGAATACACACATTCTGAAGATAAATTATAGTTAAATTATTATTCACTTCTCAAAAATGAATCCAAAAGTGGTACAATGTGATTTTTATGTAAAATACTACAAAATTGTTTTTTAAAATTCCAGTTAAGGCAGCAGAGTGTAATTCTGAAATTTGTTACTTCATCATTTTGGGTCTTTTATTGTATATTTTCTCTTGGTTGACTTCTACATTTCTGTCTTCTCGACTGGCGTTCAGATTGTGATGAAAACCATTCTAAATAGTGCCAGTCACTGTGCATCAGAACTAAGTTCCCTAACAGATGGGTAGAAAATGGAAAGGTTTTGAATTGCAGCCTGACAAGTTGGTCCTGTGATCTTGAGGCACACTTTGAAAGATCATGGCATTGCATGGGTAAGACCAGGGGTTGGCAAACATTTTCTGTAAAATACTAGATAGTAAATGTTTTAGGCCTTGCCAGCCACAGGATCTCTGACGGAACTGTTGAAATTAGCCCTTGTAGCACAAAAGCAGTCATGGACAATACTAAACAAATGGATTTAGCTGTATCCCAGGAAAACTGCAAGTTTGCTGGCCTTTGAATACAATCACTGCTTCGGTCCAAAAATCTCAAATCTATCAATGTGCTCAGATTACCTAACCTCTCTGTGCCTTAGTTTCCTTTTCCACAAAATGGGATGCCTGATCTTCGTATGACTTGGCCCCTGAATGCACCAATTACCTCATCTGGAGCTCCACCTGAAAAAACAGTGTGTCTCTGGAGAAGACCTTCAGTGGACTTACCATGAAAGCAGGTTTGTTCTGTACTCTGAACTCTGGGACTTTTGTCCCCATGCTAATTTGAATCTGGCAGACATGTAGGTTGAGGTCACTTGCAGAGGCCATGTGCAGGAGTGGAATGGAGAAAGATTTGCCCCTGCCCCCACAGCTTCCTGAATCTCTTACGTGAAACATCACCTTCAGGAGTGCATGGTGTTAGGTTTGCTTGTTTGTTAACAAGTACACGTGCTTGAAGAGATGGAAGATGGAAGTAAATTTGGATAGCATCTGTTTTTACTAGAGTTAACCTAAATACAGCAGTCTCTAAAACATGTTTATTTGGGAATAGAACATTGCAATGGGAATATGTATGTGATAGTAAACTGCATATTCAGAGAGAGAAAGGTAACAGTTTTTAAAGGAAAAAGTAGGTTTACATAATTGTTTTGAAACAATTATCCTTGGCTACAAAGGTCAGTGACAAGGGTAATGCCAGTCCAAAGTTGGACAGGCAGTTGCTGGGCAAATGGGCTTGCAGAAGTATTTTTTGTGTATGGTTGCAATGGCCTTTGTGCAGTTATGGTTTTTGTAGTCTTTTGTTACAAGGCATACAAGCATTAAAACCCTCTCTTTATGGTCTTCCCCAGCTCTGTTTGTCAGGGTGTTCTTATCATTAGTGACTCCATTCTGACTCTGACAACTTTGACACCAGTTGACTATGTATACACCATGGAAAACAGAAGTACTTACCAACTGAATTTTATTAAGCTATGTGACGAAGACTGTCAGGCTTGCATGATAAATTAAAACACATAGTCTCTGCTACAGGGAACACATAATTACATAACTAAGGCAAAGTAGAGAGTTTTCTGAGTGTATAATATGAAGTCAGGGAAATAGGAGCAAATTCATTTATTTAATACTGCAAATAGGATGTGCATCGAGTAACCTCAATTTAGGTACAGCAAACTGCACCACAGACAAAAACACACCCTCCTAGTCATTGAGAACCCCTGCCCCCACCCCCACCCCCAAGTTGAGGCATTCTGTCCAGCTTTGCCACCCACAGTTGGGAATGTCAGACACAGGCAAGTCACAGTATGTGCTACCTTGGAAGGTGAAGGGAGCCACACAGGCAGAAAGCCAGGAAGGTTTGGTCTTCCAAACCTCCTCACACCCAACCCCAGACCCTTTCTAGGGGAAGCATTGCTATAAGAGAGTCCCCTTCTAACTAAGTGACAATGAGGTTGGCAATGAAGAAAGAACGAGCCAAATGATTTGGTAACCCCCAAATGTAATTACTGTCTTGTTTCCGCCATACCTAGAAATCTAATGGGGCAGGTGGTCTTTTTCCGTGTGTCTGTTTCCAACCCAGCTGTGTGCAGCTGCCACTTAATTTCACACACCCGGATTTTCTCAACGCCCCCTCTGATTTTGGTATTGGTTGACATGCTTTATGTAGTTTTAAGAATTTAGCCATTAAAGTCTCCTTTGACTAGACAATAGCAAGAGTGAAAATATTTAAGCACAGTTATTGACCCTGTTGTGTTTTCTAATTTTAAAGAAATTCTACAGTTTATTACTAAAGGGTCAGAAAAGATAGTTCTATTGGAAGAAAAGTACAGCGCATCAATATTTTGAGTGTTCTTGCCTGGGTTCTCATGGAAAAAAGCTACCACTACTATAAATGATCAATAAGGCAAAAGCTGTAAGACAAAAACTCACATTGTGGCTGCTATTCCAAGAAGAGAATAAAAATATAAAACAGTGACACACACGTGGAGACTAACAATGGGTTGAAATGATCACTGAAATGAGGTCTTCAAAAAGCAGCGAAGGCCTGCGCAGCCGTAGTGAAAGGGCTGGGCAGTGGAGGGTTGGAGGGTAGAGAAGGTCATTTCTGATTCACAAAAGAGATTGCCCCTTGCTCCCCTCCAGGGACAAAAACCCCAAGAGCCTTGGGAGATGGGCTTGGGACAGTGTCCTCAGGGCTGCGATCATCTGTCAATGCAGTGGAGGCGGTAAGGGAGGGGCCTGCACTGGCCTTCAGGGGTGCCACTGCCTTCCCCCAACAAACTGCCCAACTCCCGTGCAGTGGGAGACTCCCAGGAGTCACAACCAAAAGGGGTGCAAAGCTGCAGGATAGCAAGCAGGTGGCAGGGAGCCCCTCCCTCCCAAAATCCCCAACAGATAAAGGAGCCTGGCACCTAGGGCCTTTCTGCTGCTTTCAGAACTGCTGCCTCAGCCTCCAGGGAAGGCGCTGTCTTCGCCTGTCCCTGCTTCTGCTTTATGGTACTAGGAGCACATTTGCTCCTTCCCTGGACCTGTTTCCCTAACAACAAATGCCCCATCTGAGTGGTGTGGCGCTGCCTCTGTGAGCCATCTGGGATGGATAACGTTCCTTCCAAATAGTGTGTTTTGGGTGCTCAGCGGGTTTTCCTGATCTGTGTGTGGCGGAGAGAGGGTGCTAGTGAGAATGAAATGAAAAAATGTAACTCAAGTGCTCAGGGCAGGGCCTGCTGGACACTGGCAATGGCTATGGTGACAGCCACACCCAGGCCCTGCGGAGCAGCCCCACAGTCATTCAGACATTCCAAAATCCAGCCAAGATGGAGAACCTATGGAACAACTGTGCTCCCTGCTTCTAAACTCACCTGAAAATTTTGCTGGAAATATTTTAATCTCTTGTAAAAAGACCCTTGCTGTATATTCTCAAACCACGTGGTGGGGCAGCAGGGAAGCACAGCGTGCTTTCTTCCTTTCCTTTCACATGTTATGAAATACACAGCGGTATTTTGAGATGAAGCACAGATTCTAGAGAGCCTTAATTGGTTTGTTTGTTGTTGGGGACTAATTGTTTTACCTTTTACACAATGCACCGCCTATATCTAGTCAAAATTCAAGGTTTATTAGACATTATAATCCAGTGGAAAGTCTTTTCCCACTCTTGTTCCTCAGCCGCCCCACCCCGCTCCTTCCCTGTGCGAAAGAAAAATTCACAAACTTGATCCCGAAAAACTTTTTTGCTCGATGTAACTCATCATCTCCTGGAAGGAAATTAACTTCCCTGATGAAACACGGACATGTCTTTCTGGTAGATATGAGTCAGTTTACGAACTATTCTGAGACACCACCCACCCACCTGCTTAACCCAGCCTGGATTCCTCAACTTTGGGTTATTCTTTTTTTATAAGTCAACAATGATTAACCAAATTATTTTGCCTCTAAAATGTCTCTGCTACAAAAGGAATCTTTGATGACATTGGCCCGTCAAAGGTGCCCTTGCAGGGAATTTGTAATAACACTCCATAACCAAATTATCTGAAAAGGATTTTTCTTAACATCTTCCCCACAAGGAAAGATTATCAATTCTATGTATCCTTCCAGGGTTATAAATATTCTGGTAGCCTTTTGGAATTAAAAAAAAGATCATTCTGGCTAGGAATTAATTCTCAATATTCAACCCTGTTAAAGATAGAGGTTAAATAATTTTAGCCTTTTCCGATGAATGACAACAAAAAATTGGTATGCTCAGTCCTGGTTACTATCAGAATGTTAAAAATAGCATAATCATACTGACTTAGAACCTCATTTCATCTAAAACTGAGCAGCAGGCCGGGCGTGGTGGCTCATGCCTGTAATCCTAGCACTCTGGGAGGCCGAGGTGGGCGGGTTGCTCAAGGTCAGGAGTTTGAAACCAGCCTGAGCAAGAGCAAGACCCCGTCTCTACTAATAATAGAAACAAATTAATTGGCCAACTAAATATATATAGAAAAAATGAGCCGGGCATGGTGGCGCATGCCTGTAGTCCCAG
>CAUYRT010016562.1:0-73602 GCA_963574885.1 Lepilemur ruficaudatus | reverse complement strand
GTACAGCACGTCACTGTACTGGATACTGTAGGCAATTGTAACACAATACACAAAGTGTTTGTGTATCTAAACATATTTAGATATAGAAAAGGCACAGTAAATATATGGTATTATAATTTCACTGGACCACCATCGTATATGTGCTCTGTTGTTGAATGAAATGTCATGCGGCACGTGACCATATTTACAAGAGGACCAGCGACTACCCAGCTTCCTACTCCCTTGCCTACTCCATCCTGCAGTCATTGCGTCATCTTCCCTGCTTATAATCCATCCTAGCCCACATCTCTGAAACCTCTGGTCTCTTCCAGCAGGTGGAGGGTGCTGTATGGCAGCTCAGCAAATAGGCAGCTTAAGAATAAGGGTAGAAAGGACAAATTCAGGAGGATCAAGCAGATAGCACTGGTCTATGCTAGACTCTTGGGCAGGGGCCTTGGGAGGCGGGGGATGCAGGCTGAGTGCCGAACACCTCCCTGTGAGCTGTCCTGACCGGGGCTTTTGCTCACACTGCCCCGTCCCCTGAACATTCTCTCCATGAGCTCTTTCAGTTACTCCGATTTGCTCAGACCAAGGCAGCGGAACACGTTACAGCCTAAGTGTTGGAATGAAGGTGGACGAAGTGTCATGCTTAATACTCTGAACCTAGCTAGTTTAAGCCAAGCTCTGACATTGTTGAGAGAAAGCAAGGAGATGGAATTATTTTCAGATGAAGGGAAGCCCTTCCAAGTGTCCTCTCTGTCCCCCAGGTCTGCCAGGTGGAGATAATGCTCTTTCATGTGGACAGCTCCCCAAAAGGCATTTTAGAAATAGAACATTCTAGAGCCCGCTGTCCCATTTCAGTGGAAAATTCTGCTGTGTGCAGATATGAGAAACTTCTTAGAGAAACAAGGTACTACAGGCATTGTCTCCACACAGGAAAAATTTTAAACCAATAAATATTTCATACAAGGAAACCGATAAAATGTCTCTTTAGTTGTTTCAGTACAGAAAAAGTTGTTCTAACACAAATTTATAACTCAATTTATGTTTCTTCTTAGTTTTAACTTATTTTATACATATAAAAGTATATACTATATATGAAATAAAGAAGAAGAATATAGGTATCAATGTAGAGACCGCTTACCTTAAGAAGTAGAGGATGAGGAAAACTTTTAAAGACTCTGTGTACCTCTCTCCATCCTAGTCACGTCCTCTCTTCCCATGGGAACCCAAAATTTAGAATTTTGTGTTGATTTCCTTGACTTATTAACTTCATGCTTATGTATCTCCAAACTTTTATGCAAAGTTTTGATCTTTATGTAAATGAGCGCATACTGTATGTATTGTATGTATTCTTCTAAAACTTGCTTTTCATTCAAATTGTTTTAAGTTATGTTATTGAGGTATAATTTACAAAAAATAAATTTAGCTTTTTAGTATGTATTTCAAATGACTTTTGACAAATGTACACAGCTCCATAATCATCCTCACAATCAAGAGGAATTTCCATCACTTGTGAAATTTCCTTGGACCCCTCGTAGTCTAACATCAGTCCCTGGCAACCATGGATCTGTTTATAGTCATTATTTATTTGCCTTTTCCAGAATGTCACATAAGTGGAATCATATGGTTTAACATCTCTTGTGTTTGTTTTCTTTCCCACTTAGCATGAGGCTTTTGCAAACAGGTCTCTGTGTGATCTTTTGTTTTCATTTCTCTCTAGAAGTAGATTTGCTGGGTCATATGGTAGGTATGTGTCTAACTTTACAAGAGACGCCCCAAATGTTTTCTGTGCTGTCTGGCATCCCCACTGGCAATATGTAAGATTTACAGTTGTCCTACATCCTTGCTGGTGGCGGTAATGTCAGCCTTCTAAAGTTTAGCTGTTCTCTGGGCTGTACAGTGGTACCCCTTGAAGTCTTTATTTTTCTTTGATGACTAGCAATACTGAGCATCTTTTCATGTGCTTATTGGTGATTGTAATTTTTCTTTGAAACATTGGTTCAAATTTTTTTGGTCTATTTTTAGCAACTGAGTTGTTGTCTTCTTTTAGTGAGGTATAAAAATCCCATTGATATTCTGGAGCCAAGACCTTTATCAAATACGTGTTCTGTGACCTGGTCTGTCATTTCTTTTCATTATATTAAAATTATCTTTCAAAGAGCAGAAGTTTTTAATTTCAAAAAAGTCTAATTTATCATTTTTTCTTTTATGGTTTGTGTTTTTTATATTTAAAAATTCTTTGCCTAACCAAAAGTCACAATGATTTTCTCCTGTGTTTTGTCTTAAATGTTTCATAATTTTACCTTTATGTTCAGGTCCATAATCCATTTAGCATTGATTCTTATTTGGTGAGAAGTAATGGCAAAGGTTCCATGGCACATGGTCGATTTTTTGTGTAGAGTTAGACAGTTGTTTGGGAACCATGATCAGTTGATCATATGCACTATTTGTGGGTCTGTTTTGGAATCACAATGTGGTTCCATTGATCTGTATGTTTGTAGAAGTATCATACTGTTTTGTAACAGTTTTATAGTAAATTAGGTAGTGTAAGTCTTCTTTCTTCTTTTTCAAATTTTTCTGCTATTCTAGGTTCATTGGCTTTACACATAAATTACAGAATCGGTTCAACAGTATCTCAAAGTGGCCTGCTGGGATTTTGATTTAGTTTGCATTAAATCCGCAGATCAACTAGAGAGAAATGATATCTTAATATTGAGTGTTTCAATCTGTGAGCACGACATCTTTCTCCATTAATAACTTTCTCTCAACAAGTTTTATTTTTTTTAGTGTACAGTTCTTACATGCATTTTGTTAAGTTTATCCTGAAAATTTTCGTGTTTTGATACTGTTGTAAATGGTTTTTTTAAATTTCAGTTTCCAATTATTCACTGCTAGTACATAGAATCCGATGGATTATGTATGTTGAACTTTCATCCTGTGATTTTGCTTAACTCACTTTTAAGTTTTAATAGCTTTTTGTAATTCCTTAGCATGTTTCACATGACTGATCATGTCACTGCAAATAAAGATGATTTTATTTTGTTCTTCTCAGATACTGGCTATGATCTCCAGTATAATGATGAATAAAAATGGTGAGAGTGGACATTCTTGTTCCTGATCTTGGGGGAAAATATTCTTTTTTTAAACCATTGAATATCATATTAGTTGTATGTTTTTCATAGATAATTTTTATCAATTGAGGATATTCCTTTATATTCCTACTTTGTTAAGCATTTTTATCAGTCGGGGATATTCAATTTTGTGAAATACTTTTTTCCATTAATAAGATGGCATATGAATTTTTTTTGTTTTTGGTCTGTTGACATGGTTAATTCCTTTAAAAAACTTAAAAAATTTTTTTGATTGTTAAACTAACCTTACACTTCTGGGATAAAACCCATTTGTTCATGATTTATTATCTTTTTTTAATAGTAGATTTTATTTGCTAATATTTTGTTAAACTTTGTATCTATATTCTTAAGTTATATTGGTCTGGAATTTTCCCATGAGTGTTTGATAGAATTCATCATTGAAGTCATCTGGCCTAAAGTTTTCTGTGTGGGAAGGTTTTTAACTACAAATTCACTTTATTTAATAAGGAGCCATTTAGGTTATCTATTCCTTCTTGACTGAGCTTTTATGGTTTGTATCTTGCAAGAAATTTGTTGATTTTATGTAAGTTGGAAAACTTATTGGCATAAATTTATTAATATCTCCCTACTCTTCTTTTAATGTGTACAGAGTCAGAGGGATTGTCCTATTATTTAGGTTATTTAGTATAGAAAATCCAGTTTCCTTAAGTACTAAGTTTGACAGTTAATATCTCTGACATTTCACTTTGACATTTCTTGTCTTATTTGTTTTGTGAAGGTACATCCTCGTTCTTTCAAATGTGTGTTTTTGCTTGTGGTTATCTTTCAATTTTTTTTTTAGAGCAATTTTTGTGAAACTATGGATAAGTAAAAAATTCGTGTTTTTTGATTATGAGTTCTGTCGTGGAACCAATGCTGCGTAGACAGCTTGAAACATCAACGAAGTTTTTGGGAAGGATGTGGCTAATGAACACACAGTACATCGATGGTTTGAGAAGTTCCGTTCTGGTGATTTAATCTTGAAAATGAGCCATGTGGGTGACCTGAGACCAAGGTGGATAATGATGAGCTGAAAGCTGTAGGGGAAGTGAATCCATCTCAACCGATGCGTGAATTAGCGGCAAGGTTTGATGTTACTATTCCAACAATATTGGACCATTTGAAACAAATGGGCAAGATAAAAAAGTTGGATAGATTGGTTGCACATGAATTAAATGAGCATCAGAAGAGAAATTGTCTCTAAGCTTGCCTTTCTTTGCTGTCATGACATAAAGGTGAACCATTTCTACGCCATACTGTTACATGTGATGAAAATGGATTCTTTTTGCAATTGCAAGTGTTAGGCACAGTGCTTGGATAAAGATGAAGCACCAAAACACAGTCCAAAACTGAATATTAATCAGAAAAAGCCAATGATGTCCGTTTTGTGGTTTCAGTGCTGATACTATCCAGTATAACTTCATGAAACCTGGTCAGTCGATTACAGCAGATGTCTACTGCAACCTATTGGATGAAATGATGAGGATACTTGTGATTAAGCAGCTGAGATTGATAGAGACAGGCCAATCTTCTTGCAAGACCACATGTTGCAAAAAAAACTAATGCTGCTCAAACTACAGAAGCTGGACTTGGAAACTCTCTGTCATCCACTGTGTTCACCAGAACTTGCATCAACTGACCCCCACTTCTTCCAGGCTTTGGATCACTTCTTGCAAGGGAAAAATATTCCATTCTCAAAAAGCTGTGGAAAACACTTTTCATGATTTCATCACCACTTGCTCTCCAGGCTTCTTCACTGCTGGCATAAGCAAGCTACCCTTAAGATGGCAAAGCTGTGTTGGTAGTTTAGACACATACTTTGATTAATTGTACAACTTGTTTGATATATAATAAACTGCACTTTGATTTGAAATCAGACGTTCCATATTTAATGACCTAATATATTCCTGACATTGGTAATCTTTGTCTTACCACTCTTTTCCCCTTGATCAGTCCGGTGGACCTTTGGTGCTTTTATTGATTTGCTTTTTATTTCAAAATATTAAGGGGGTATAAATATTTTTGTTGCGTGGATAGCTTTCGAAATCTTGAGTCAGGACTATACGTGTGCCCATCATGTGAATAGTGTTGATTGTACCTGTTAGGTAGGTTTTTGCCACCCACCCCCCACCCCCTGCTTGATTTCGAGTGACTTTTGCTTCCCTCTGTGTACATGTGTGCCCATCGGTTAGTTCCAATTTGTTAATGATTTTTCCTCTAAGGAATGAGTATTTAGTTTCATTGATTTTTTTTTTTCTCTTTTGATTTCCTATTATCTGTTATATTCAGTTCTGCTCTTTATTGTTTCCTTCCATCTATTATTTTGGATTTAGTTCTCTATTTTTCTAGTTTCTTTAGGTCATTCATTTAAAACCTTTTTTAGTATAAGCATTGAACGTTATCAATTTCCCTCTAGGTGCTGCTTTAGTTACATCCCACAAAAGTTATTTTATGTTTCCATTTTCATTGAGTTCAGGGGTGGAGTTTTTTCAGCATTCCTTTCCCTACCCCAATGGTAAACAACTTCTATGTCCTACTCAATGCGGGCCTAGAGCACAAGGGAACTTTCTGCCTCAGAGGTAGATGGTTTTTTAATTACAGAAATGCTTAATGTCTATGGCATGGCCAAGTTTCTTGCCTGTCCTGTACCAACAGCCAACTTACGGTCTTGTACTTCTGCTGGACTAGGATTGTTGATGGGCTTCTAGTACTCCTGCTCTACTCTCAAAACTTAGCAGTCTCTTCATATCTGAGCAACTAAGGGAGGGTTCTCTCAGGTCTCCTCTCCCCATGAACACCTGGTGGACATCCATGGAAAAGAGATGGCAAGTGCATGCAGATGCTCCTTGTGACTGGAGCTTCAGGACTGTCACATGATTTCGTATTTTAAGTACTTGTTATAATTTCAGTTGTTTTCTATTTAATCACATTTGTGGTGGCTGTCTCTTCTTCCTGTGCTCTGCCAAAGGTGAACTAGTTTGTGTGTCCCACGTCTTCCCCAAGGACTTGTCAACTTTTTGCAGTTTACTTGGTTATCTTACAATATCAACTCTCTGATGGTCTGAAAAAATTTGATTTTGTAGATTATTTATCTTTATTCATTGTTTATGGTGGGAGTGACATTTTCTTGTGGCTTTCTTCATCCTAAGCAGAAGTAGAAGCCTCCAAAATTTTATTTTTGAAATGCATTCATGTTGATACTAGCAAGTGTAGCTCAGTAATTTTGACTGCTGTACAATATTTCAATATAAGAATATATCATAATTTATTTTTCCATTTTGCTGTTAATAAACATTTCAAGGTTTTTTTTCCTATCTTGTTCCATTTCTATTCTATTTTTCATAGAGCAATGCTGTTATGAACTTTGTTTTAAATGTCTCCTGGAACACTTGTGCAAATGTTTCTCTTAGATATATGCTTTAGAAAGGAATTGCTGAGTCACAGAACCCATCACTTTCTAAGTATTACTCTTTATTCCACGCCTTCATCTATGCTTAGTATTATCCAAATTTTAAATTTTGCCCACCTTTTAGGAATCAAATTATATGTAATTATAGTGTCAATTTGCATTGCCCTGATTACTAATGAGGGAGAGCTTTTTGTCCTCCATGTGTCTATGGGTCATTCATCTTTTCTCTCTGTGAAATGGGTGCTGTTTTTCTTTTGGGTTACCTATCATTTCTTAATGATCTGTGGAAGTCTTTTATATAACTGATTATTAATTCTTAGTTACATGCATTGTGCATATCATCTTCCAGTTTATAATTTATCTTTTCACTTTTTTATAATGTCCTCTGATGAACTGATTAATATATTTGGGTTTAGCAATCTTTTCCTTTTGTATCTTGTTTAAGAAGTGTTTCCCTGCTCCAAAGTTGTAAAGACATCTATATTTTCTTCTATAAGGTTTAATGTTTTGCTTTTTACACTTAAGCTTTACAACACATTGACATACTAGAAAAATTTTTTTCCTTGGGGCCATGGTGTTTTATTACAAAAATAGAATAAAAACTTCAAAAACAAAATGATCCCTTCTAATTTAATGAAAAATTTGTTATTTTTTATTTTCTGTGCATGAATTATACACAACTTGAAAAATAGTTCTCGCAGCTCCCAAGGTGAAGAGATGTGTGAGATACATATGCTTCATGAGGCCCGAGGCTCAAAACTAGAGTGAATTAAATACAACTCACATGGCAGTTAATGTGTTAATCTACTTGGCATTTTTTTTTAAGTAAGTAGAGTATGAGATAGGAATTAAATCTCATTTTTTCCCCCATATAGATAACCTAATTTCCCTGCATCATGAAATGAGTAGTCCATCTTTCTTTTCACCTCTGATCTGCAGTACTATCTTTGCAATATAGCAAATGTTCGCATTTGCTTGGGTTTATTTTCAGTCTCTCTATTCTGGGCTATTTTTCTATTCATCTCTGTGTTAATACTGTGCTATAGCTTTATGGTAAGTCTGCTGTCTTTAGGAGTGCCTTTGCTATTCTTGACCCTTTGTTCTTCCATATAAATTTTAGAATCATCGTGTTAATTTATATAAGGATCTTTACTGGACATTATATAAGAATTACATTTTATTTGTAGTCAATTTAAAAAGATTTTTTTTTTATAATACTGAGTATAGTCAAAAAATACGGCTCTCCATTTATTTAATGGCCATCTTTAATGTTTTGAAATCTCTTTCCATAAAGGGCTTACATGTCTTTCATTTGTTTATTCCTGGGTATTTTGCAGTTTTTGTTGCTATTGTAATGACATTTAAAAAATATCATGTATTACTTTTTGACTTGTAAATGGAAATATAATTGATTTTGTGTTGATGCTATATTTGGAAATTTAGCTAAATTTATTCACTCTAATAAGTTTCTTAGTAAGTTTGTTTGGGTTCAAAATGTAAAGAATCATATCAACTATGAATAATAATTTTACTTTTTCTTTCTAATGATTACATCATATACAGCATTTATTTTTCTTGCCTTTCTATGCTGCCTGGGGTCTCCAATACAAGGTTGAATAGAAGTGATGGTTGATGTTTCCTTTTCTTATCCCTGATTTTAAAGAGAATGCTTCTAATGTTTTACTGTTTAGTCTGACGTTTGCTATAGGTTTTTTTTGTAGATTCTTTTATGATTTTAGAGGAGTTACATTTTTTTCCTTAGTTCTCTAAGTTTTTGACTACCTGGCAGAATTTTATGTGTTTTTTTCCCTTTGTTCCATTAATATAATTTATATTAATAGCTCTTACAAAAAACTATTCTTTTATTCTCAGAATAAATCTAATTCAAAATTGATATTTTATATATTTTATTCATTGCTGGGTTAAGTTTGCCATTACTTTCGGGGAAGTTCATCTATATTCATGATTAAGACTGGCTTGTAATTTTCTTTTTTTGTATTTTCCTTGCTCTTTGTTTTCATAGTTATATTATCTCATTAGATAGATTGGAGAGTCTCCCTCCTTCTTTTTTCTTTCTTTTCTTTTTTTCTTTTGGAGACAGGGTCTCTGTCTCCCATGCTAGAGTACAGTGGCATTATCATAGCTCACTGCAACCTTACACTCCTGGGCTCAGTGATCCTGCCTCATCCTCCCTGGTAGCTGGGACTATAGGCACATGCTACCACAACTGACTAATTTTTCAATTTTTTTATAGAGGTGGAATCTCATTCTTGCTCAGGCTGGTCTCAAACTCGTGACCTCAAGCAATCCTCCCACCTCAGCCTCCCAAAGTGTTAAGATTACAGGAATGAATCACCTCTCCCAGCCTCCTCCTCCTTCTCTTCTTTCTTCTCTCTGGAAGAGTTTGCAAGAAGGAATTGTCTGTTCCTTACAAACTTAGTAGATTACCTCTGAACCCTATACCTCTAGGTATTGGGAGCTTTGTTTTGTTTTGTTTTTTTCTTTTTGAGACACAGGGTCTTGCTCTGTTGCCCAGGCTAGAATGCAGTGGTGTCATCATAGCTCACTGCGACCTCAAATTCCTGGGCTCAAGCAATTCTCCTGCCTTATCCTCCTAAGTAGCTGGGACCACAGGCAGGTGCCGCCATGGCTGGCTGATTTTTTAATTTTTTTCTTTTGCAGAGACAGGGGTCTCACTGTGTGTGTTGCCCAGGCTTGGTTTTGTGGGAAGATTCTTGTTTCTTTATATATTGATTGTTAAACTTTTCACTTTGAAATAATTATAGATTTACAATAGATTGCAAAGGAATGTACAAAGAAATCCTGTGCATGTTTCCGCTGGCCACCTCCAAGAATTCGACATGAGTACAATCCATAGAACTTATTCTGATTTCACTGGGTATACAAGCATTCATTCATGTGTCTGTGTGTAGCTCTATGCAATTTTTTCACACGTGTAGCCTTGTGAAACCACTGCTATGATACTGAATTGTCCCATCACTGCCAGAGTCCCTCACCATACTCTGTTAGAGCCTCCCCCAACCCTTCTCCCCCCATTTCTAGCCCCTGGCAGTCACTAATATGCTCTCCATCCCTGTTATTTCATGAGTATTATGTAAATTAAATCATGCTGTATTCATCCCTTTGAGACTGGCTTTTCTCAGCATAATTTTCTTGAGGATCATCCAAGTTGTGTGTATCCATAGTCCACTCCTTTTCATTGCCGAGTAGTATTTCATGGTATGGATGTACCTTAGTTTGCTTAACAATTCACCTTGAAGAACATTTGGTTAGTTTCCAGTTTTTGGCTATTAAGAAAGCTTAATTTGTGAACAGCTTTCTGCATGAAAATAAGTCTTCAATTTCCTGGGATAAATGCTGTGGGAAGATTTTAGACTACTGATTTCAATTCTTTAATGGTTACAGAACTATTCTGGGTGTCTATTTCTTCTGGAGTTTGTTTTGGTAAGTTATATTTTTTTCCCAGGAATTTGTCAATTCTATTTAAGTTTTCAAATGTATTAGCATAAAGTTCTTAGTATTCACTTACTACTTGTTCAATCACTGCTGTTTCCATAGTCTTTTATATCTACTTTTTTCATTCCTAATATGGTTTATTCTTTTTTTTCTTGGTAAATCTCATCAGAGGATGGTTTTAAAGAACCAAGTTTTGGCTTTGTTGATCTTCTAGAGTGTTTCACGGTGTAAGCAGTAAGTCAAATATGTCAACTTATGGGAAATACATTTGAAGACATTTTCATTGTTTTTTCTTCCACTGTTCCTTTAAAAGTTTTCCAGTTGAAGAAAGTCTTCCACTGCTCCTGGATGGAAATTCAGCCAGGCCCCATGACTCAGGGTTTCTCAGCCATGGCACTGCTGACATTTGGGGCCAGATAATTCCTTAATGTGGAGGTCTGTTCTGTGCAGAGCATCCCTGTCTTCTACCAGATGGCAGTAGCACCCCTAGTGTGACGACCGAAAACATCTGCAGACATTGTCAGATGTCCCCTGGGGCACAACCTCCACTGAGAACCACTGGCGTGACTTTTATATTTAGTCTTAGAATACATAAAGTCCTAGAATAACTTCTTTCTGATCTTTTAAGTTGAAGGCTTATTTCATGAATTTTCAGCCTTTTTCATTTTCTAATATAAGTTCTCTCTCTCTTTTTTTTCTTTTTTTGGTAAGAGATTCAGTGAAACTTATTGCCTAATTGTAGTAATTAACAAATTTCAGATATTTGATTTCTTTCTCTTCCCTTTACAATTAGATTTTATTTTTAATTTTCGTCTTTTACCTCATGCTTAATCTTATAAATGATGTCTGGTCTTCCCAAAATAGCATCTGAAGAATACACATTAAAATAGGTCAATGATTGTATGCGTGGGACAGCTGCTTTGGGGTAAGAGCTGTGGGCTATACTGATAGAGGACTCTTATTTCAGACTGAGAGAAAGGATATGTCTGAGGAAGACGAAAAGGAAGAATGGGAGGGGGCCACGAAGTGAAGAAGGAGCAGTGGTGTGTAAATCTATCTGCTTTAGACATTTGAGCCACAGAAGGAAGGGGATGGATTTAGCCCGATACAAAAAGAAATTTCGGGGTGAATCTGGCTGGGGCGGATGGCCGACCCTCCCCTTACTTGGTTGAGAGGAAAAGCAGTACAACAGACCAGACTCCCATCTCTGACGGGTGTTCCCTGGGTGACTAACGAAGTGTGCAGTCCTGGAGGAGAAAAAAGCCTGGTTTCTGGGTTTGGTTGGGGCTGGCTGAGACAGAGGTTCCCTACTTTAAGTCTTTAAGACTGTGCGTGAGCCTGGATGGGACACCAGTGAGCGAATCCTCCACTCCCTGACTCGCTCTCTTTATACAGCACATGTGTCCTGAGCGTGCTCCGCAGGGTCCCACTGTGCTACGTTACTGTGTCATAATTGTTCCTTGACATTTGGCACGATAACAAGAAGGGAGTGGCAGGCAGAGAGGGAAGGTCTCCAGAGGCTGCTTGGAATATTAGCTTGGGATTAAAACCGAACAGGCTTAAATTATTCATTGGTGTTTACCCAGGTCTATAAGGAAACATTTGGCTGGGGTTATATTGTTTGGTTGTTTTTGTTTTTTGCAGGAGAGGAAAAGAGGGAAAGGTCCTCCTGAACAGGGACTAGAACCAAGCCCGATTAAAAGGTGGGAAGGGGAGGCCAGAAGAGAGTAGATTTTAAGGTTGTCAGTACCTCAGCTTCCTGTGACATTTGTTTTTCTGTTAATTCTTGGCATTTATATTGCTGTGATCAATTAGCCCCTCACAATGTCTAGTCCATTGACCTTATCATTTAACTATCCTATGGTGCCACTGGTCGCCACAGGGAGACCGCAAAGTTAACATTTATAATTTTGAATTACCGAAGTCCAGAGCTGGGGAAACATTAAAAGGCTTAGTTAGGATAACCTGCAGCATGTTAAATGAGGAAATCTTTGGGGAGCTTTCCTTTTGAACTTTGACAGCCACGTTGCAATAAGCAAAGGAACAGAACCCACAGTGCACAGTGCTGGTGTTCAGGTGTAACAAAATGCCCCCAAGAAAGCTTGGAGATCACAGAATCTCACAGCTGGAAAGGGTCTTAGATGTCATTGCATCAGTCAGGATTCTTGGCTGCAGACAACAGAAATGGACTATGGGTGGCTCAGGTAAAAGGGAATTAGCCAGAATGCTATCGAGAGCTCCAAGGTCAATGGGAGGCTAGAGAATGAGGTTTGGGAACGGAAAAAATGAAGAGTGCTCTGGAGAGTGGGGAAGAAGGAATCACAGCAGTACTTTCCTAGGAGGAATGGTCTCTGCTCTAAGGAATGCCCTCTTAGCTGTTCCTTGTGTCCTTCCAGACTCACTCCTGGGAGAAAGGATCCAATTGGGTAAATAAAGGAGGATATAGATCCTTTGGCTGCTGTAATGGGAGGTGGGTACTTGGAATTACTTTTCCATCAAGACCACACCAAATACTGAAGAGGAAATTCCCCTGGAGAAAATCAGGATGCTTTTTAGGAAAGGGGAGTAGGCCATCCTCCCTTCCTCCAAAAGAGGGAGGAAAAAGTTAATTACCATAGTAGTTCAACGTCATTTTATAAGTGAGAAAATTATGGCTTAGATAGTGATATGGCTTGTTCAAGCTTAAAACTAGAGAGTCCAATCAAGGCTGAGAACCTGAGTTTCCCGGCTCTCAGGAAACTTGGTGCTTGCTTGAGCACCAGATGCCTTTGGAACCCGCGGCTATCAGCCTTACCTGGGTGTAATCACCCAGAGTCTGGCCTAAGTGTTGGCCATTCCACATGTATTGGCTTTGGGGAGTCTGAAAAAGCACTTCATTCAGACCCAGTTTTTAATTGAAGGGTCAACCATTAATGCTTTTAATAAAAACTAGCTCTTACGTCTATGTTTTTTGCAAGCAATATCACCATCATCTGCCTGAATAAATCAACAGCTAGATGGGGAATGTTCAATGAAGTGAGGGGCTTTAAATACTGGAAGAAGATCAAAGATAATTTCAGGGATGCTGTTCATTTTCATCTTGAGGAATGAGATTTCAGTCAGGTAGCCAACCTTCCTTGGTGATGGATGCACCTAGTCCTAATTAATTGAAGTCAGTAAAAGCACACAGGTGGTCTGGGTTGCTGTGCCAGAAATCAAACTTGCTGGAGAAGAGGATGCAACTCCAGACAGACGATTAAGAGCTATGGGGAAAGGGAATTCACCCAGGGCCTGGAAGCACATAGCTCTGGCCAGTGCTGCAGAAGCAGCAAGGTCAAAGAGGATGGTATGGATTCCTTTTGCCTGTCCTAAGAAGCTTGTGGGCTGTCCCGTAAAGAGTAAACATATGTGTTTTTGAGAAGCAGTGGAGCTTGACTCTTCTAACCCAAGATCAGGGATGAGAACAGGTCTTGGTTTAATGAGGGAAAGCGTATGTCACCCCAAACCCATGTAAAGGGACAGCATGCAGTTTTAGGAAGGTTACTGATCTGCTGACTGACGGGAACATGAGGTCAAATGTCTCGGCTGCGGGACCAGCTCAGCCCTGGTAAGACACAGGCACGGACACACACCTAACCTGCTTTAGAGAAGCAGGCTTCAGCTTCTCTCCCAAACCTCTCTCAGCCACCTTTTCCCCCTAAATCTTTGTGTTATGTCTAAACAAATCCTGTTATGAAAAGTAAAACAAAACCCCCAAAACCAAAACATAAAAAACCTGGCAAACAGCCAACCCACGCAGAGAACTAGGACTTGAACTCTATTTCAGTTTTGATTTCTTAACAGAGGAAGCAGTGATTGGACTGTAAGCAACACACACCCATTATCATCAGACCTCATAAGCTTAATTACAGAGAAACTGAAAGCTAATAATTTTTATGCACTGTTACATCCCTAGGAGGCCAGTTACCATGGAAATCTCACCTTCCTTTCCTTCTACTCAGAGCGTATTTATATGGAAAAGGAAGAGAAATATAAACATGATGGAAAGATTAAACAAGACAAGGCACAGTTTGCTACAAATATTTTACATTTATTATAAGAATACAGTAAAAAGAGGTTCTGCAGACCCATGAATGGTAATTGGTCTATGGGAAAAGAAAGGCTATTCAAAAATGGTCTAAGTTTACAAAAATGATGAAATCATGTCTTAAAATGTAGAAAACAATTAAAAAATATCCTATAAGGTTAGCCAAGGTTCAAAGTGTATTTCTTCTGAATGTAAAAACTAACAAATAAATAAGTGTTAAATACAGATCTGAGTTAAAAATGATAAAAGATAGACAACTAACTGCTTTATATATTTAGCTCTTATCTTTAGACTTGCTTACAAAGCCACGTAAACCCACCAAAGCCTTATTTGTATGTTTTACGCTCGAACCTTCCATAAGAAGCACCCTATTTCCAGTGTTTCTTTTATCTACTTCACAAATATATTATTTTAAAACAACAACAAAGATTAAAGGTGCTTTAATCTGACATTAAATGGACCATACATTGGCACTAAAAGAAAACTCTGTAAACCACAGGAGTACTGTGCTCAAAATGCTGCTTGCAGGTAGAACATTTACACCATTAGGTGGCTGAGGTCCCCACTCCCACATCATCATCTCAAACTCATTTTCTATCAAAAGGAAAAGGAAGTAACTCATAAAAATCACATTTCCACAAAACCACTCACTATGGGCCTGTGCCAGGAAAAGGCGGTGCCTCCGGCTAGTGGGCCCACAGCCAAATGGCACGGGCATCATTTGTACATTGTGTCTTTGCTTTCAATTTGCTTGGGTTCCTGAAGAAGTAAGGGCTGTGCTTGGTTCTTTGACAACTTTAATAATATTCTCCTGTATTTATCTGGCCTTTTCCTGTGTGGTTCTATGGCTTTGAGTTTAGAGCAATCTTTTAGGGCACTCACCAGAAGCCAGACAAAAGCAAGAAAATCACACAAAGAAAACCATAACGTAAAGTCAGCAGAATTCATACCACCCCCCACCCCGTATTCAGTTGCTCCATGAGGCCACCAAATTTAATATATTTAAGCATAAATTAATCATAAAATCTATAGATGTCTGCATACAGGAGCTGTTTCAGTGAGAAATCTCAATGCTCTATGAAGGAGAATGATGAACAGAAAGGGCCCATTGAAGTATGCTCCTGGCCAGTGGTCCATGTTGAGCCTGATTACGTCACAGGATGGAATTGGATAACTGACGTTTTGTATAGTAAAGCGGGATGTCAGCAAGTGAAAGGGAGGTTCATGTCTTTGGCCACTTTGGTCATGAATTTGAAATAATTGAGATCCCTCCTTACCAGTTCCCCTTTATCTTTGATTTTGATTTGACGTGATGCTCTGAAACTACATCTGGGATTGAATTTAGAACCATAGGATTATAAAATATACTTAAGGGAAATCAAGTGAACCTTGTGGAACCAATCTCTTTGACACTAAAGCCAAAAACAATGAATTCCATTAGAACGTGTATATTTTGTGTATTATATGAAAGGCCTAGAATCTAAGGCAGAATTATGACAAATAAGTTCACTTCTTCTGATTGTGGCTGAAGCGAGGCAATTCAAACTGCCATGCGATTGGGCCTCTGTCATGGCATCCTATAGTCTTACAAGAACTGCTGTACTTGGGGTTAGGAGAAAACATTCTGAGTCGTATCAAGTATGGCTCTGAGCACTTTGCCATCCATATTTGCTTGCAACAGTCTGGCATTTCTTAAGAGGAGGCAGATAAGTTTATTTTTTCCATATCAAATTATTTGTAAAAGAAACATTCCTACATAAGTGTTTTGCTTTTTTTTCTTCTCGGTTTAAACATAAAAGCATGGATTGGTGAGCTGGCAAAGACTGCCAGGATGGCCCTTTTACCTAAGATCTCAGGGATATCAGATTCCAGATTCCCTCTCAGCCCCTAAGGCTTTAAATCCAGGACAGTTAGAGACCTGAGCCCCTACGGCTTTAAATCCAGGGCAGTTAGAGACCTGAGCCCCTACTGGAGGGAATTTAGTTTTTTGCTGTATAAAGATTGTTCAGGTAATGCAAAAGAAAACCCCAAGCTTGTACTATTTGACAGAAGCTACATGAAGAAAATATTAATAATTACAGTTTGGATTCAATTTCTTTTTTCATATCCAGATTTTTGCTGTTCCAATCTATGAATTGAGATTTCTTTTTTAATGGACCTCTTGGATTTATCCTTTGTTGCTTAGAATATTGACATTTCCCACTGATATCTGTTTTCTAAATGAGGTATGGTCTCCTGTGGTAAGATGAATTGCTTGAATGGTCATAGTTTTTTCAAGGGTGTTTTAACTGACAACAAAGGGGTAAAGTGGTGTTTCTATTGTCTGGTTACAGTTCAAAATCTGGCTTCTTAATGTGTCATCTAATATGAATCTACTTTGGATAGCATTTAAAATGTGTTTTCTGATATTAAAGACATTCTTAGCAAATAGGAAAAAGGTGTGATGTTTGGCTTTTTAGGAAGGGTACAGCTTTGGGGAACTGTAGAGTGGAACTGATGTTTTCATACAGTGATGCTCTGGGCCTGTAAATCTAGGTAGACTGGCTTCTTTTGAACTTTAAGGCTCATATTTGCCACCCTCTTTCCTGAAGCTATGAGAGCAACCCTTCAACATTACACAGTTGAAATACTTCCAGACACCTGCTAACAAGAGGAATGTGAAGGAAATAATAAAAACCATTGGTATAAAACAGTGGAATGGAAGAACTGAGTATGTCCAGGGGTTTAAGGCAAAACAGTATTGTTAGTGTTCAACATTTCTTCAGTGGGCTATGGGAGGTCACCTGATCAGCTTATTTGGCTAAGTCAACAGGCTGCCTCCCTGGATACCCCTACTCACAGTCTCTTGCTGTCCCAAAAAAATCTCCCAAGAGCCTCTACTGATAGAGCCACTCATGTAACACACCTAATCGTCCTGTCTTCACATCAAGGACTACAACCAGGTCATCTTTGTATTCTCAGCTGCATCCACCATGGGGCTTCTTGCACATTGCATGTGCAGCCAGCCCTGGTGTAAGCAGGTGCCTCGGGCCTTCCCTGTAAGGCAGGGGCCCCTGAGCACCTGGGGACAAAACTCTTTGGTTGAGGCCAATCACAACATTTTTCAATACAAGCTGATGATGATAAAGGCTTTTCTATTTTGGTAAAGCAAAAGATTGAAAGGCTGAAGATGAGAAGGAAATACCAACCAGAAGTCAAACATACTGGGAAAATGAACACGCAGCAGCATTTATGGCACTTGATGTGGTAGCTGGTAAAAAGCTTCCTGAATAAGTAAAGCTGAGGGGAAACATAAAATTCTACTACCCAGAGTCATTACGATCACTTGGAACAGTTATTACTTTGTAGAACACTTGCATCTTGGTGGCCTCAATGATTATGTTTGGGAAGATAGCTTAGAAATTCAAGATTTGAATCTCTTAGAATGAATCCCAAATATTCTTGCTTTGGGGTTCTTACAAGTTTGCTGACAGGAGGGAAGCTAAATCTGTCCTTCTGTTGCAAATCTGCAAGATATTTTTTTCTTTAATAATATGAAACACAGGAGCATTCACCGCCATTTTCCTCCAATGCTGGCTACGCTAGATATGTGTGCCATAGCTCAGCCTCCCACTGCTTAGACAGTGGGCTGAACCACCGTTGTGTCTGCAGCCTTACAGAAAAACAGAGCAAGGGTAATTCGGATGCAACAGTGGCTACCTCGTGAAGTTATAAGGAGCATAAAGAAAATCAAACCAATATTCAATGCCCTTTAAGAAAATGCTGTAGAGACTTGAGAGGCGTGTAATATTTAATAGTATGCAGCAGGAAGCCCCTTAGCCCCTATTTTGAGGATTAGTTTCTCTCACTGATACTGCATTTATTCCTTGGAAGGTTAGCCTTCGAGTCATCTTACATTGGTGCTTGTTATTGCCCTTTATCTCCCCTCAGCCTTCCTTTCCCAAGGTTTCTTTCTCCGCCTTTCTGTGTCTTAGCTGAGCCCTGTGGCACTTGGACTAGCTTTAGGATGTTTCTAAGAGTCCTTTCCCTCAATTGTTACTAAAGACAAGGAATATTGCTACTTAACTGGTATTTTCCTGTTTGCCTGCTGAATTCCCTGTTTGCCCAGAGTAGAGATCATCACGGTAAGGTCCCTCTGCGGGAAACTCTAAGAGCCATTTAGTTAACCCTAAACAATGAAATAGGGCACATAAGTGTGCTCTCATTTGGGAGACTTGAGCCCAGGTTAAGCCCCACTGCAACCAAAGATTTCTAATGAAGCCTGCAAAATCAGTGATCTTAGTTTAAGAAATATTAAATGTAATTATTGCAAACTTAGACTTTGGGTAGCCTCTCTGAGAAACTTGAACATATATGACCATATCAATTAGTGGGGACAGCGAATGTAAATGGTGCCCGGCGCAGCAGCATCTCTGAGCTGGGATATGAAACTGCTCACACCAAGGCCCACATACTGGCAGGTGACCACTTTTGCTGCTTTGAGTTCTGATGATCTTTTTTATCTTCTATAGGAAAGGATCTGGCCTTGTGGCACTGTTTTCCTCAGGCTTCCTAATGACATTGTCCAAGTCTTCATCCCACTTTAATTTTTTCACATGCTGTAGGGTTGCATCACCCTGCTTTGGAATAACTGGTTCTTTCCTCTTTTGCCTTTAGATATGCTTGCCTCAGCACCTTATCAGCAGATACGCTGAAGCCTATGCTCATTACTTCTGTACTATTTAAAGTGACTAAGAATTTAGCACAGCAGGATTTTTCTACCACCTAAGAATCTCAGTCCTTATTAGGTAGCTAAGTGATTCTTAATGCCTATACTTACAATTCAGAATTTAATCTTTGAATCAGTTTGAAGCAGTAGGATGGTTTTTAAGGGGTACTAAATATTTCCCTTAAATTGAATTGTGGCTAAAATATATAGTTTGTATACTCTCTGTATTACAGCATTATTTTTTAAAGGAGAATTTTATGGGACTCTAGGACTGTACCAATATCTCCTTCAAGTAGGTAATCTTGGTACATGAAATCCTGACATTTTAAGTCAGTATCTTTTGCAGAAAGAATACATAGTTCTGGATTCTTCCAAATAATATAGTATTCAGACTTGACATGAAGCTAATCAAAACAGAAAAAATATATTAAAATATTTAATAACACAATTCTGATACGTATAAGCAAATCAGAGTTAGTAATAAAAGAGGTAACACTTTATTTTAATGGTAAACTTTCATTGTGACTTAATAGTATGTGGAAATGTAATATAAACTCATTTTCATATAAAATCTTTGATCCCATTTAATTATCAATACATACAGCAAACATTTTTTTCCTTTGCCTCTTTGTTGCTCTTTTTATTTTGCATTGTTTTGTGTTTTGTGTGAGGGCTTTGACCTCCTAAATACAAAAATCAGTCTTTCCAGGACTCAGCACATTACTTGTGGACAACCAATTCTGATAAGAACCATCTAAAACATCAATGGTGTGATAAAGGCAGCATGTGTAAAAAGGAGAGGGCTGAGGGAAACAAGCCCTTTTCAGAAAATATCAGTCTTCAAAGGACACATGGCCACAAATCAGTGTGCACAGAGTACACTAAAGTAAGGTTTTCAGGTATACACTTAAAACGTCTGATGACTCACAAGAATAATAAAGTGGTGTAACTGAGAGAACCCTGAACAAAGGTGATGTACGATACAGATGCTTGTATTGTTGCATTCTGATTTTTGTTTATCCTACTACAAGGTACTCAGTGTGTGGCATATATTATAACTAAAACATTTTCTTCTGAACACCATCTGATACCAGTATTGTGAAGTTATTTTAGTGGTACTAACGAAACGTTATAAAACTATATGGTAAAATTGAAATGAAATATCAGAGAGACAGGAAAAACCATATCATGGCTTAAAGGAAGTTAAAACTATTTCAGTGACAAAACATTTTTGTTTTCAAAATAACCCTAAAATGAAGAACAATTGGGAAATGTATGTTGAACAATACCTGACCCAGTTAGGTTCCTGGTCTACACTGATCTGCTAGTAAGATGTTTCAATAATATTGTATTTATGATAAAATGGTGAATTATGGAAGGGGAATTTTATTGCCCATATTAAATTTGGGAGATAAAAGAGAAATACATGAGACCTTTCACTAGAGACCTAGTGGCAGGATGGACTGAGATAAAGCCTCAGTTTCTGAAAGTTTAAATAAAGCCTGCTAATCCCTTATTATTATTTTCCTGGAAGAGAAAGAATATGTAACCTTAGATTACATGGTATACAAAGTTAATTTTAGTTTTCACATGTTGGTAATAAATGTTAATTTAACATTGAAAAATGTCTTTCCTTGAAAAATGATCAACTACCTAAATGTTTCTCACAAAGGTTCTTTGGTGAGGAACTATATAGTAGCGATATATGCAACTCTTAGATAATCCATCAACACCACAAAGATTTATGACTGGACTTAATTACATCCAGACCAGTGGAAATTTTGGATTTTCCAAATGCATTACAACTGCATTCTTACTAAAGCTTCCTTTCCCTGCATCAACTTGCAAATGTGGAAGAGTATTTATATGTGTGGTTTTGGATATGGATTAGCCTCCTAAAGTACATAATTCCAGTAATTATCAGTGACAGAAGGGATGAATAAATTATACTTCAAGCACAACAAAATTAACAGTAAAAAATGGTTTGCATAAGTTTTTCCTAATGCATGTACCTATATAAAATTTAATATTCTATACAGCTGATATGATCCTGAAAGACTCTCAATGAGTTATTAATCTTGAACTATACCACTGCCTGCTTTGGGACAAAGAATAAAATAGAATTTAAATGCTGCAGATGTCATGATGTTTTGAAAAGCTTTTTAAATTTAAGCACAGAGTTAGGATGTGAATTGCAAATTCTAACAGCCTGGATGAGTGAAATATCAATGCTGCGTTCATTCCTTATGCCAGAATGCAAGGATTAAGCTTCAGGTCTTGTTCACAGTATTAAAGCCAAAACCATCATTCTCTCTCCTTGCTGAGAGCTTAGCGTGAGGCCACTAAGTGATAGGAGACTGTTTTCTTTAAACAGACAAAGAATATTACAAACAGAGTTGCTGGGTAATACTGACAAAAGGGTAGAAATGTCCCATATTATTCTTACTTTTGAAGGCTGGCAAGTGCCTGAAGACCACAGCACTTTATCTTAATTCATGAGTCTGTCCTTTGATTTAGCACAGTATGTGCCATCAAAAGAAAATTCCATTTATTTATAATATTTGACATAAGGGAAAACTGTGCTGATTAAAAAAGTTGCTTCATATGTTGCAAATATATTTTTGAGAAGTTTATGATGCTTTCATTTTAGTCTGAATGTACTAATCATTAAATGTGTATAAAATCTGCAAGGAGATTGAAATGGTAGACATAAGTCATTTTTTTCTTCAGTATTGTCCTTTTTATACTCTTTAAAGTACCTGTGGGAGTTCTGCACAATGATATTCATAGGAAGCAAACAGCTGGAAAGGGCAGGAGGAATTTTCTGTTCTAAGATCTTTCAATGACTGCAGACCAAATACTCAATAAGGTGATATTTATCTGGACACGGGCCTGAGAATTTATAAAAGGCTTCCAGGCCACGTTCGCCCCTGAGCAGGACCATCTCCCACATATGTATTTATCCTGAGAGGCAACTATATACAGATCATGGGGTAAGTTCCCTGGATACAGCTTACATTCAGCTCAACAGATCCTTGTTTTAACTGTGCCACATTTATCCACAAGAGATACCTTCAGCACTGTGCTTGTATACCTGGCAGCTAATGATAACACTGTCCAGGGAGCAGCGTAAGGGTCAGTGAAGGTGGAAAGTGGAGACGGGAGGGCTGTCCCTATGTTGTCTCCCTCATTAATACTTGACTTCATTCACATCTGCCTTGCATCCTGGTAGTGTGTGCATGCACAAACGCACATGAATGCATTGGAAAACAGAATCACGAAATTCTGACAGCTCTGGCAACTGGTACAAATGAAGGTAATTACATTTTGGGATGCCTCCTTTAAGGTGAAGATACTTAACTGGAAGTATGCTATTATTTCTGTGGATTTTCTCTAAAAAATTTTATTGCTATTAAGAGGGCACACTCTATGAACTCCTGAAACATTCCTTAGGACCTTTTTGCTAAATTCGGACCATAAAGGGACATGTGTATATGTGTGTTTATAAAGGCATAACTCTGATAAAAAGATGGATTTTATATTTTCTACTTTGATCACCATTCTAGCTGGTCTTTTCTCCAGACCACTCTCTTGTTCAAACTTGCTTCTTGCTGTCACAGCTCTCTCTAACACCCATTAAAAGAAGCTGCCTCAACTCTAACAGTGTGTTCTTTCGGACATTTTCATCTATTATTTTCTAATGCCCAGACAAAGGAGGAAAACGACAAGTTTACTAATAATGCAATAGCACGATGATTCTTACACTGGGCTTATTTCTGGCAAGAAAGAACAGAAAACCCTAGGAGGTCCAAATAATTCCCCATATAAAATTATGTTTACAAATATAATCTTGCCTTAGCAGAGCAGAAAGCCAACTGTGGTTGGAACGTGTCCTGCAAACAGGGCATTACCAATGTAGTTTATAGCACCAACTGGGTAGGGTCTGTGGCACAGAACAGCAGCCCACAAGCTGTGCCAAAAGTAGAAACATCAATAGTCCTGGGTGTGAAAAAGACAGATCTTTTATCCTTCACACATTTAGAGCCTGTGCTTTTCTATTTGGAATGGCCTGAAATGGCAGGATTTAGCTAATAAAGCTCTTGGTAGGGCTATTTCTTTAACAAATTTGCCTTTGACATTTTTTAAGTAGAACATATTTTTAGAAACCCAGTTAATAAAAAAATAACCTTAAAGACTGTTGCAGGTAACGTGGCATAAACTCATCGTTAATGAGAACAGCAATATTAATCTATTGGAGGACAGAGTCCTGAAGGCTGAGTTTGGCACTGTCCTGTCACTATGTGATTTTCCTCTTGATGATAGTGAGCTCTTTCTGAAGTTCACTGAACTTAGGGCGGTTTTCAGGTTTATAATCCCAACATTTCATCATAATTTTAGAAATATCCTCTGGACAGTGCTGGGGTGCTGACATCCGGTATCCTGAAGACCCAAGAGAAGAACAGACAGACAATTTAGAATGGAGATAAGATTTAAATATTCACACAGGGCACTATGCAGTTTTTAAATTTTAGTACCTTATTTTATAAATATATACAAACAAAAAATCCATTTCAGGGCACACTGATGGAGAATTCAATATTATAGAGCCATAGACTCACCTTCTAGTTTAAAGAACATCTTTTTTTGTTCCTTTGTCAGAAAGTCTGATGTAAGATAGAGCATATACAAATGCATATTTTAGTTGCTCCAATATTTGCTTTCAGAATTAGATGCTGTGGGCAGAGTTTTAATAAACCATCCCTACAACCTATTTTTCAAGATGAAGAAAAGATGAGGATTCTATAAACCCTAATTCAATAGTGAGATAAAAATATGAATCACATATTCCCGGCACTGTGTGTACAGATGTGTGTGGAAGGGAGGGAGGAAATTACAAAGGCATCCTCCAATACCTGATTCTACAATCATGCCCCTCTCAGGGGGCCAGACGTTAGGGCACTGTCATTTTGTCAAGAGCATTCTTTTTGTTCAAACTGTGGATTACACAAGTGTACGGTAGAATGTCACCATTAACTAGTTATTCCCATCTCTCATCTGAGAAGACGGGGTTTCTTCAAAAGTGCTATAAAAGTCTCAAAAACTTCTCCCTGACGACTACCTACATTTCAATTTGCAATATTAGGGTAGAGTAAAAGATAAGAAATTGAGAACACTAGCCTAACAACTTCTCTTGAAGACAGTAAATGGCACAGCCCTGAAGATGCCATGCCAGGCAGGGAAGGGATAGAAGAAAAGCCTGTAGCTCTCTATTTTTAAAGTGTTGGAATCCTTTAAAATATGTGTTTGTTTTTGTTGTGTAAGATCGTCCATGGGGTTCAAAAGCAGATTTATCTAACAGCTCTGCTCTCTACTTATGTACCCCAATGGTATGTAACCCCCTCCCTCCCCACACACGCACCGGCACTCTGGCCAGCAGACGCTGCCTGCCCCTGGGGCTGGATGTGAACACTAGCCACCCATGTCTTCGGCTTACCTCTTTCCACTTGCTCTCTTGCTTGTTGATTTGTCATTCCAGGGTATGGACAGACCCCTAAGCTGAAGGTCTCCCAGAGGAGGATGCCAAAGCTCCACACGTCACTCTCAGAACTGTATCTCCCTGGAAGGGGAACAATCACCATAAGCAGGTGAGGCACAGATGACAAGTAGGTAGCCCTTTATGCTTATGTATGTCTATGTCAGTTACATATTAACATACAGTCACGTGCCATGTAATGACATTTTGGTCAGTGATGGACCACATCTATTAGTTCCATAAGATTACAATAGAATTGAAAAATTCCTATCACCTACTGACGTCATAGCCCTCCTAACATCATAGTGTGATGCATTACCTTTTCTATGTTTAGATACCCAAATACCATTGTGTTCCAATTGCCTACAGTATTCAGTACAGTAACAGGCTGTACAGGTCTGCAGCCTAGGTATGTAGTAGAGTCGCCATCTGGGGTTGTGTAAGTACCCTCTATGTTCACACAATAGGAAACTGCCTAATGACACACTTCTCAGACTGTTGGTAAGTGGTGCGTGATTGTATTAAAACTTGCTAAAGGAACTCAAGAGCTAGTCTTCCTATTCTCTTTAGTGGTTTTACATTCCAGGACTTAGTAATATTACCAATTAAATGAACAGTCTTTAGGCTGCTGGTTTAATCAAACTAAATCATTCCCTCCCGACTACCCCATGCCCATGAACAAATATTCAGCCAGCATACAAGCTTACTTTCCCTGTAGTATCTGAATGAGATGGATGGTTTATATAAAAAAGACATACATTTGTACACATCAATGCCTAGGAGATTAAATAAGTTGGATTCCTGCAATTTTGTCTTCTGCCTGCATCATTTTCTTTCCTCTAAAATTACAAACAAACTTAAAGCAATAAGGAAAGTTCCTTAACTTCAATTTTTTACTCATCACTGTTTACAGATATTCTTACATGCTTAAAGGTCTCATTTTCTCCACTGATAGTTTCATTTATGGAAAATATATTTTTCTGTGTGTTTTGAATAGAGCGGAAATTAACATAGCTAGCTGATAAAAACAACTTCCTTAAATTACATGGTGCCTTGTTTTGTCAAAATATCTTGGTGCACCTGTTTTACTGAGCTACGTGAGCTAAGCTCTCAGAATTCTGGGGGTAGTTTTCTAGAGAAGCATAGAGATAAAAACCCCAATATAAGATGTTTTCTGGAGATGGATGTGAAATCAAGGAAGGGGAAGCAGCAAAACTCTTTCTCATCTCTAGCTTCTCCGAGAGGCTAAGAGTTTCCTAGATGTTTTTAACATAGTTATATTTGCTTTTACATATAGGGCATATATTATCATAGATAAATTCAATTTGCAGTGGTGTAAATGGCTTTTAAGAAGCCCCCTCTTGTAGTTTCCTGCCTTAACTCCAGGATTTGTAAATGCCCCTCCTCTAAAAATGTACTAGTGCTTTAATACTACATTAGGACTTTTCTCTTTTCTTAAAAAAGGTACATAAAATGAAAACAAGAGTTATGCCTATGCACTATGATAATGGCTCTGACGTCAGAGTTTGGAGTGTACTCACTGATTATCAGCTCCAGCTGTGTGAATTAGCTTCCTTCTTAGTAGACAGTAATTATGGACATTCACTATGCTGTTTGGTAAGAAGATTAACTTTCTTGTCTGGATATCAACTCTTTTCATGTTTGGCATCCAATAATTTAATACTTTTCATGGAAGTCATTCAATGGCTACAGGTTAAAACTAATTCTTTAAGAAAGTATAAGTTGTCAAATATCTTTCTTTGTGAGGTAACATCTGGGCAGAGATCAAGAGGTAAACCAAGATCACACTCCAGAAAGCTTATAATCCTGACCTTTGATCCTGGTTTTGCTGGAAAATTTTAATGGGCCAAGAGTAACTTAGAGTTGTATAGCATTTTGCTTACTTTGCCATGTCTCATTTAATTTTCACAATATCCTGCAGGGAAAATGTCCTATCATTCTCATATTACAAATTAGGAAAGGTAGTGCAGAATAGTTAGTGGATGACTTGTCCAGGTCATGTGGCTAATGACATAATTGGGAAATCTCCTGATGAGTGATACGGGACTCTTTTCACTGAAAATCCTGCCTCCTTCCCATTTCAGGGCACTTATTCTCAGCCATTTATGACAACGGTATAAGAGTATGATAAAAGTATCTGCCTCTAGGAAGGGGAATTCTGTGGCTAGAGATGGGAGGAGGAGCTTACATTTCATTGTAGGCCCTTTAGTATTGCTTGATTTTTTTTTTTTAAAGCACATATATGCATCATCTTTTCAAAAATTAACAACAGTAAGTTTAATTCTATGGCCCTAAGACAGTTTCAGGGAGGTTTCATCTTCCCTGACCCCACACCTCATGGGAGATTTGAGCAGCATTTTACCTATTCTGAGGCAAGAGTGAAGAAAATCAGTGGAAAATAAAAATCTTACCATCAATTATAAAATGATATTTATATTTCCTCTTGTTAAAAAACGCAAGGATTTAAGGCCAATCATTAGTAATTTTAGTCTGTGAGAACTAAAACTACTTTTCAAGGTTGCCATGAGAAAGTCTATAGATTCTTTTAGGAACTCCCTCATTGGATTGGATAACAAATACTACAAACTCCTCTCTCATCGACTACTGTAATTTCTCCCTCCTTCTCATCTAAATTGTTGTTTCATAAAATTATAAATAATAAAGACTGCTAAAAAATGTCCCTCACTGCTAACAAAATGCTTTATTTAGGTCTGTTAGAGGTATTCAGAACTAGAACTTCAATTTATAAATATAGTGCTTTAGTCACCTTAAAATTCAACTAAAATACACTGTGAAGGAGAGGCAGACTTTTACTTGGCATAATTGCTTAATAGTAAGAGGACTTTTAATGGCTACATAATGTAGAGGATCTGGCAAACTGGGTTAAGAACAAATTCTGGAGGGATGGATTTTACTGGTAAGACTTTAGGGACTCCTAAGTCCAGTTATATCTCCCTTGGGTGCTGAAAAACCTTTCTCTGTAAATCTGTTTTATCCCATGACTGTTTCCCTTTGTAATGTAATCCTACCATGGAGTAATACCACCACCCCAAAGAAAAACCACTATGAAAAATAGCAGCTCTGCTGTTTTCTCTAGATTCTGAGGAATAGTGGAATTGATTTGCAATCAGAAGAAAGCTCACAGAAGCCTCTCTTGCTAGCACACAGGAAGATAAACTAAGGGTGAGGATTAGTATCTCGGGGTATCTGTACCAGCCATAACCAACTTCCAAACCAATTACGTTCAAAAGCTTTATCTGGAAAAAATTTGGTATTAATACTTCCTCAAAAGGCTAAACATAAAATTACCACATAACTCCTAGTATATAGCCAGAATACCTGAAACCAGGTACCTGTGCACAAGGGTAGCACTATTCACAATAGCGAAAAGGTGAAAATTATCCAAATATATAACAGATGAATGAATAAACAAATTGTGGTACATCCATACACTGGAATAATATTCAGTCCCCAAAAGAATGATATTACAACATGGATGAACCTCAAAAACATCATGCTAGGATAAGTGAAAGAAGCCAACTGCAAGAGACCATGTGTTGTGTATGAAATATGCAGAATAAGTAAATTCACAGAAACAAAAAGCAGATTGGTGGCTGCCAGGGGCTGAGGGAATGGGAGAAGGGAGGAATGGTGGGGATGGGGGAGAATGCTTTATGGGTACAGGGTTTTATTTTGGAGTGATGGAAATGTTTTGGAACTGGATAGAGGTACTGGTTGCACCACATTGTGAACTGTACTAAATGCCACTAAATTTTTCACTTTAAAATGGTTAATTTTATGAATTTTACCTCAATTGGAAAAAAAAGCTTTGTTTTTCATTTAAGGCATTTGTAACTGCTTTAACTTATTGCCTAAATGAAAAATCATTTTGCATGATGAAGTAATTTTTCATTTTAAATCAAAGAATCATGTTATGTCATATTATTTAAAAACATACCAACTCACCAATTCATGGCTCATATGCTGCTTCCTTTAATAACAATGTAATTTCTAATTTCACTTAGAACATACTCTGGTCTTTTTTTTCCCCCCTAAATTCTTGAGCTGTTATCCATCTTGTTTTGGCCTATTTCATCCCAACCACAGATAATGCAAGCTGTATTTATTTCCAATTATAATGATACATGAAAATTCAAACGAAAAAAAAAATCCCTGCTGTTTCAAAATGTAATTACCATCTCCTTTTTCCTCAAGATTTGCACCAGTTCCAGTGACTGCGATTTGAAGAAACCCCTTGTCAATTTCAGAGTGAGAAACTAAAGAATTGACTTAATATTTTAGGAACCTAACATTAGAAGAGGTTATTAGACTAATTATAAGACATTCAAAAGAAATGGTCCAGAGCCACTTTTACTCTGTGTATAATATGACAAGTAAAAATAATCTTTTTTGGATAAAATGAAAATTCTCTGATACACAGTCATATTTAAAAGTGCTTCTAAGTATATCTACCTTTTTAATCTAGCAATCTTACATACAGAAATCTGATCAATAATTTCAATGAATTAGGTGTGTGCTCATAGGTATGAATATTTGCTCATCCTTTGTACTGATCCCCAAATGGTTCTGGTTTTGTTCTACCCTTGTAATATTGCTTATGAATGTTTTGTGCTGATGCATTTTTAACACCAAAAAAGGAAACCAGTCTATTCTTACCATAATTAAGAGCTTCTGGTGCTGTCCATTTAATGGGAATCTGCTTTAAGCCAGAAGATGAATACACTCCACCATCCTCTTGACGAGACATTCCGAAGTCACTGATTTTCAGAACGTTATTTTCACCTACTAGGCAGTTTCTTGCAGCAAGGTCCCTAGGTTACAATAAGACATAGAAAACACCTACTAAAACAAATTGAAAGCCGCTTTCACATTTATAACTTCCACACTTTGCGTTTTTACATTTGCAGTGTATTTATAATGAGGTTAAAAATGCTTGTGATTTACCAGTCCTTCCTCTCTTTTCCGTCATAGGTAAAAATCATCCATAAGAACATTTGCACATGGAATAGGCCACATGCTGGTTTTCTAGGCACCACATATATTTCTATTTAAATAGAAAAACACTGATTCTAGGGTTAAAAGAGAACATCACAGAAGAAAGGCTAAGCAAACTTGGCATTATTTCTTCTTTGACTGCTTTCTTTTGGCAGCATTTCCCAGCAGTGCTTTTTGTGATGATGAAATGTTCTCTATCTGTGCTGTCCAATGAGGTAGCCATTTGCCACATGTGCTATTAGACACCTGCAGTGTGACCAAGAAACCGAAGTTTTCATTTTATATGCTTTTAGCTAATTAAATTTAAATAGCTGCAAGTGGCTGGTAGCTACCGAAAGATTATCCCTAGAGCTTCCCAAAGAGTAGAAAATGGCTCAAGTGCCAGAGAGGTTGGCAACTCTTGTTCTACTGCATCTGCAATGGTACATGATAATCTGGCCCTGTCTCTCACCTCATCTTGTTTCACTCTCCCCATCATTTACTACATATAGCTTAGCCATACTGTGCTTTTTTGGTCCTCAAATTCAAGATGAATTCCCTAATGAGGCAAGCTTGTTTCCACCACAGAGCCTCTGCACTTAGCCATTCCCTTTGCCTGGAGTGTTCTCCTACACTTTTGCATAGCTGGCTCCTTTTCATTCATTCTTCTCCCCAATTCCCTCTCCTCAGAGAGGTCTTTCCTGATCACCTTTTTCTGCCATGGAATACAGCAGTGAACAAAACCAAAAGCCCAATTCTAGTGGGGGGCACATTCAATAATCAAATTCATATACAGTTGTCCCTTGGTATACCATGTGGGATTGGTTCCAGAACTTCCCCTGGATACCAAAATCTGAGGATGTTCAAGTCCCTGATATAAAATGGCATAATATTTGCATATAACCTACACAAATCATCCTGTATACTTTAAATCATCTCTAAACTACTTATAATACCTAATACAATGTAAATAATTGTTATACTGTATTGTTCAGGGAACAGTGACAAGGAAACAAATTTGTACAGGTTCTGTGAAAACACAACATCCATTTTTTTTCCAAATATTTTCTGTCTTTGGTTGGTGGAATCTATGGGTACAGATTGCTGAATATAAAAAGGATAACACATGATGATCAAGCAGAGCTTAATCTAGTAATGCAAGGTTGGTTTAACATTTGAAAAGTAATCAATGTTATTCACTAGACTAACAGAATGTAGGAGGAAAACAGGTGATAATTCCAATTGATGCAGAAAAAGCATTTTCAACACCCATTCATGATAAAACTCTCAACATATACAAAAAATTCAATCACATCACACTTAATGGTGAAAGATTAAATTGTTTTCCATTAAGATTAAGACAAATATACCCACTTCCAACACTTATACTCAAAGGGATCTCTGTTCTGGAGGTCCTAGTCTTTGAACTAAGACATAAAAGAAGAAATAAAACTATTTGCTGATCTGATCATTTTTATATAACAGAAAAACTCAGGGAATTTTTATAACAAGAACTATAATAATAATTGAATTTAGCAAGGTTATAAGAAAAGATTAATATACAAAAAGCATTGTAATATACAAAAAAGTATGTTAGCAGCAAATAATTGGAAAATATAATAAATTCCATTTACAGTAATACCAACAAGGCGAATACCTACAATAAATCTAGCAAAAGACAACTAAGTCCTTACACTTAAAAGTATAAAACTTGACTGAAAAAAATCATAAATATGTGAGGGCCGGGCACGGTGGCTCACGCCTGTAATCCTAGCACTCTGAGAGGCCAAGAGGTGGGTGGATCGCTCAAGGTCAGGAGTTCGAAACTAGCCTGAGCAAGAAGGAGACCTCATCTATACTAAAAATAGAAATAAATTACCTAGACAACTAAAAACATAGAGGAAAATTAACCGGGCATGGTGGTGTGTGCCTGTAGTCCCAGCTACTGGGTAGGCTGAGGCACTTGAGCCTAGGAGTTTGAGGTTGCTGTGAGCTAGGCTGACGCCACGGCACTCTAGCCCGGGCAACAGAGTGAGACTCTGTCTCAAATAAATAAATAAATAAATAAATAAATATGTAAATAAATGGAAAGACATTCCTTATCCATGAAGTAGAAGACTCAATATCAAGATGGCAAGTCTTCTCAAATCTATAGGTTTAAAGTATTCCCAATTAAAATAATAGCAGATATCTCTGTAGAACCAGATAAGCTGATTCTAAAATGTATGTGGAAATGCAAGGTTTCTATGATACAATAATTTTAAGAGAGATGTACAGAGTTGGAGGACTTGCCTGATTTCAAATTCTAGAAAACCATAGTTATCAATACAGTTTGATATTGGTAAAAAATATAGCTCAATTGAACAGAATAGAGAGAAGATCCAGAAAGAGATCCATACATACACAGTCAACTGATTTTTTTTTTTTAAACTGACTTTTTGACAGAGGTACAACAGCACTATAGCATGCACCTTCCAACCTTAGTGGGCCAAATGCCACTACCCTTGGTCAGAATGAGTTTTTATTCACTGTAGTGGTATTTTAGTCGTTTATGGGATTTCATTGTTAGTACTTTCCTTATAGTAATACTTATGACAACAGAAGTATGTGTAGTTGTAAAACATAACTATCTTCACTGTACCACCAGCTTAGAGATTTGTCCTCTGAAATGAGGATTATAGTTCTGAGGGGCCCATTTAAAACTGATTTAGAGATACCTTCAATTCATTGTAAATAAAATTTCAATAACATTTACAGAAAATGCTACTGCCTTTGGGCTGTATTAAGTTCAAGTGAATGGAAATAGTATCTTTTTGAGATAATCTATGAAATAAAACCTTAGGCCATAAGCATGAACCGCATATTCAATGTTTGCCTAATATTCTAATAAGTATTCAAGGAGATAGGATATGGTCTCTGGGCTGAGAAGCTGACAATTTAATTTGGGAGATAAGGCAGACATATACCTTTCTTCCTTCTTTTCTCCCCATTCGCTTCCTTATTAAGCCTCCTAGTGCCCAGGCCTGAGTCAGACACTCTGGGAGACACACGAGTTCTCCCTGCCTCTTCATGTAAAAAACTGCTAGAGAACCACCAGTGTGAGCTGGGTATTACAGACAGCAAATCCTGTAGAAATTCAGAGGTGAGAAATCCCATAATAGGCTGGCATTGTCATTCGCAGGAGGTGTCAGAGATAGCTGTATCTCACCACATGCAGAGGGATATAACAGCAAAGGCTGCTTACTGCCAAAAGGAGATGGAAATGTTCCACTTACGTCTGCTGAGTAATCTTATTTGAAGATTCAAAGTCAACCTTCTGAATGTGTACCATAGTTGTCTCACAAGTCATACATAATATGAGACAGGCTAATTAAAGATCAAATGAGAACAGGAGAGCAGTTACAGAAACTCCAATGCCAGCAGGCAATGGAGATGAGTGCATTTTTCTTCACTATCTGGAAGGCTATCTGGGTACCTTGTTCTGTGGCAATGTTCACTCTCACAGTAAATAGGCAGTAATAAGCCAGGAATAACCACAAGGCTGGCTGAGCCAGTGTTCTCCTTCCTTTGCAATGCTGCTTTGGCCCAAGCTGTTTACTACTTATAAGCTATGATTCTACAAAGTCAGGATTTATTCCTCATGTAGAAAATGAGTTAGAGAAATATTTACTTTTTTTTTTTTTTTTTTTAAATACAAGAACTATTTCCACCAGGTCTGGATAATACTGAGCCACAAACAACTATTAGCACTTAGGACGAGAAAACCTCTTTAAGGCCCTGAAGTTCCTCATTTTGATTAAAACCAGCGACCCAGGTAGTGGGAAATAAATGGAGCACACTTCATTTGCTTTACCATGTTCTGATAAAGAGAAGGGAATTATAATATCTTATTATTGCATAAAATATATATATAGATACTTGCAAGCATATTTTGGGGCACAGTATAGAAGCACTAACTTTTAAAAATGTAAGTACACATTTGTAGGATTTTTATATCATTTATACACAAATACATGCTTTTTAAAAATGTAAACACAAAAGAATGCGACCAAAAGTCACATTCACAAATAAATATCCATTCAGTCTTCGCCAATCCCATTCAAGATACATCGTTACAAACTGAGATACACCCTCATTCAATGCATTTGTACCACATGTATGTATATATTCACAAACCTGGCTCTAGTTGTATGTTTCTTGTTCTGACATTTACTCAAATATCATTTTATGTCCTTTAGAAAATGTTACTATTTTCCTCCATACAGGCCAATTGGATTGCTAGGCAGATTCATTTAGATATTTCTGTATTTATTGAGAACTGTGAGTATATTTTTCTATTTTCTCCCTTTTATTCTTAGTTGACACATAAATAATTATACATATTTATGGGACAGTGATATTTTGACATGTATGTACTATGTGTATGGATCAAATCAGGGTAATTATCATACCCATCACTATATTTGTGTTGTAAACATTGAAATCCTCTCTTCTAGCTTTTTGAAAACATACAATAAGTTATAGTTAACCATACTCATCCTTCAGTGCTGCAGAATACCAGTGCTCATTCCTCCTGTCTAGCTTTTGTATCTATTAACAAAACTCTTTCCATCTTCCTCTATCTCCCACCCTTCCCAGGCTCTAATACCTACCATTCTACTCTCCACTTCCATGAGCTCAAATTTTTTAGCTCTCACATGTGAAAGAACGTAGTATTTATCTTTCTGTGCCTGACTTATTGTGCTTAATATAATGTCCTCCAGTCTCATCTGTGTTGTCATGAATAATAGGATTTCATTCTTTCTCATGGCTGAATAGTATTCCATTGTTTACGTGTATCCGTGTTTTTCTTATTTATCTGTTGATGGACATTTAGGTTGATTCTGTATCTTAGCTGTTGTGAATAATGCTACAATAAACTTAGGGATGTAGGTATCCCTTTGATATACTGATTTCCTTTCCATTGGAAAAATGCCCAGTAGTGGGATTGTTAAATTATATATTCTATTTTCAGTTTTTTGAGTAACCTCCACATAGTACACATAATGGTTGTGCTAACTTACATTCTTATCAAAAGCATATAAGATTTCCCTTTTCTCTGCATTCTTGTCAACATTTGTTATCTAATTGTGGTTGTGATTTGCATTCCCTAATGATTAGCGATACTGAGCATTTTTCATATATTGTCTTTTAAGAAGTATCTGTTCAGGTCCTTTGCCTACTTTTTAATCTGATTGATTGTTTGTTTGCTGTTGTTTGAGTTGCTTGTATATTCTGGATTTTAGTCCCTGCTCAGAAGAATAGTTTGCAAATATTTTTTCCCATTCTTCAAGTTGTCTCTTCACTCTGTTGATTGTTTCCTTTGCTATGCAGAAGCTTTTTATTTTAATATATAGTCCCATTTGTCTATTTTTGTTTCTTTTGCCTGTGCTTTTGAAGTCTTAACCATAAAACCTTTGCCTCTAGATTAATGTTCTAAAGCATTTCCCCTAAGTTTTCTTCAAGTAGTTTTCTAGTTTTGGGTCTTATGTTTACATCTTTAATCCATTTTGAGTTGATTTTCGTATGTGGTAAAAGCACCAACTTTTAAGTATTACATCATTTACCAGCTCTTGGACCTTTAGAAGTTTACTTAGCCTCAATTTTATCATTTGTAAAATGGGGATAATAATAGTACCTACCTCCTAAGGTTTTTGTGACAATTAAATATGGACATTGCTTAGCACAATACACAGGAAATTAGTAAGTGCTTAACAACTGTTAGCCACAGATATAAAACTGCACTTTCAGAATAGCCAACTTGAATTTAGCCTCAGAAACTATATGTTGGAGAATCAATGTCTTTTTCCCCTTTCTAATTAGAATAAACTATTTGACAATTTTCTCTTCATATGAATATAAAAGCCATTCAATTTAGTTCTCCTAGAAACAACTTATATAGTATTTACTATGTGTCAGGCACTATTTGAAGCACTTTTCATATATTAAGTCACTTAGTAATTTCTGCAATTATGGTCTCCATTCCTACAGATGATGAAACCGAGGGCCAGAAAATTAAATGACTTGCCCTGGGTCACATAAGCAGGAATTGAACAGCAGCCCAGGCCCGGAGTCTGTAATTTCAGCCACCTCTTTATACTGCCTCTCAATACTTCTAGTACTTCTCTTTTGGAATGTAATCTAACCACATCTTAATCTGTGGCCAATGGGTATAACTTCTGAATTTTAAAAAGAGTAGCCAAAATTAGTTATCTTTAAGAAAGGAAGTGGCATTTTCAGACTTCCTTCCACCTCCAAAAAAGAAAGAAAAAAAAAAAAACAGAAACAGCCTATATATTAATAAGCATATGAAAAATCTGTTTTCTAAAGGAGAAGCTGAAGGTCACCAACTGCTTTAAAACATTGAGTATTCTGATGGAAGGAGAGTGGGACAGCGGGACAGCCTGTAGCCTGTTGCAAAATTTTGCATACAATAATAGAAATGGAACCATAAACTGTTAGAGCACATCAAGAAACTGAGGTTGGGCAAGATGGGGTGTCTTTGGCAACAGAAGTGGTATGGTACCTTGGGTTTTTATACTGGTCAAGGCCATGGCCACTACATAACTGAAAGTGACAGGATCAGAGATTGACCAAAAAACAGATCACCAGACGGATTCTTCTGCAAGTCAGATGTTGCTTACTTCCACTTTAGAATCTACCTTGTATTTGCTTTGAAGAAAATACATGTAAGTATGAAAATCTCCCTACATTTTTCATATTCGGTACACTGCTGACTTTACTCTCAGTTTACTGTTCATATTGTTACTCATCTCCTTTCTTCCCTTTGCAACCTCCTTTACCACACTTCATACCTCTCCCTGGTGGGGTCTGTGCCCATTATTAATGGGGCACTTATTTCTAAAAAGCCCCAAAGGAAGCCTCAGCTGCAAAACTGTGAAAATTAGTCCCATTATTCAAGTGTGCCTATTTTCTGTCTTTAAAAAATTGTTCCAGTGCCACACACACTTCTAGGAGGATGGAAACAGAAGTACTGCCTCTGTGAATACAGTGATCAGCCAGGTAAGAAGTGAGAGTTAGAGCACAGCTTATGCTTTTTGCTCAGGGTTGGTCTAATGCCCTATGGGTCCATATGATGAGAGCCAAAGACTCATCGTTCCTGAAGGATCTCTCCTACTGCCTGTCAGGACACTCAGCATACTCAGTATTTGAGTATCTTCATTTACTTAGAGCCACTGCTAAAATGCATATATGTTACCTGCGGGGGAGGAGGCACATATTGCCACTTATTCATGTTTTTTCATAAATTATTTGAAAAAATAATTGAATAGACATTACACAAAGTCTTAAGAGATTAGGATGACAGGGCCCATATGTTCTGACAGTGGGGAAAAAAAGAAGAGGAAAGGGATAGTTGAACAGTGCAGGGGACTGTTGAGAGGAGGGCGCCTGGGTAAGGCATAAAGTGGGCTCCTATGGAAAAGTCAATTTGGGCACTGGGTGAATATTTAAGGGTGTGATAGGGCATTGGGTGGGGCAACAATGCAGATGTAACTTCTAAAAAATCTGTATACGGCTAGCCCTGATGTGTTTATTGTCTACCAGGTTATCAATAGCAGAGGAGGCGCCCCAGTGGGGGCTTGGATGCCTTGACCACTGAGTCCATTGATTATACTGGAGCAGGGATCCACTGCACTGCATGCTCTGGGGAAATATGAGACAACCAAGCCCTCTCCTGACACGGCGGACTGAATGAGAATCATTTCTACAAGACATGTAAGTCATCTGGCTTTACTTAAAATGGTCATGATCAGCTTGCTTCTTTTGGTTCTTTCATCTCCTTTCCATGGGTGAGTTCTGTATGAGAGAATTCTGGTTGGACAAACGCCACAACATTCTTTTATCTTAGAAATCATATTCCTAGAAAGTGAATTCATACTAAATATGCATATTGAAAATATTCAGAATCAAACACATAGTGATAATACTTAAATTTACCTGAAAAGCTCAAGGAGACCTTTCTTTGCATTTAACTACTGTGATTAATCTGGATGGTTTATAGTTTTGTAAAATGAGAACTCTATTTGTACAGTCAGACATAAATCTCTCTCAGTCAGTGTTTCCTTCTATCACTTGTGGGCCACACTGTGAAATGAGATACCAAATCTCTAGAGACTATCTCTGGGTACAAATTTTAATAAATAGTCTGGTTTAGAGGAACTGGGAGGGGGTGTTGGAAACATTGATGGAAAGTTAATATTTTAATCTCTTTAGTTCACAGAAATATACCAAATTCCAATGGGTAATTCAACAACAAAACTGAGCTCTGTCTTAAGCATACATGTTCAAGGCCAATAACTGTCTGAAGCTGCAATGAAATGCACTGGAAGGACCTGGCCCCAAGGTTAGCTTCAGTACTGATGGCAAGAGCCTCTACTTCTAAAAGACTTCTTGGAAGGGAGATTTAAAAAATATCAACCTACTCCCATTCTGAGAGTGTAAGAAGTGAAAACAGAAGCCACTTGCCTGAGTAACAACTAATATAACTTAAAATATTACACTTGGATGTGATAAATTACTCTGAGCAATAGACAGAAAAGTGACAAAACCCCTCCTTACTGAATAGCCATCATGGCAATAACTATCATTATTGAGTGTTTTCTATGTGCCCCGTACTACTTTAAATGTTTTTCATATAACCCATGCTCTGTCAATACTAAATTTCATGCATACTAATTTGTACGTTAAATACATTTCACAGATTTTTTTCCAGAGACACTTATACAAACATCACCTGCACACTTGGAAGTTCTGGACTAGGGATTGGGAGACAGGCGTTCTTGTTCAGTATTTTCTTTAATAAACTGTATAAGCTTATACATCACATCTTGGAAATCAGAGCTCCAGTTCTTAACTTTTCTGAGCATGAGGGCTGCTATATGATGTCAAACAATTTTCTGATTCCTTTGCACCACACATCCACTCTGATGTCACACGTTTTATAAAGGCTGATAGCATAAATATAACATGATGAAAAGCTATTAAGAATCAATGATGTTTTGAATTTAATTTGTACTCTCTTAGTCACAACAGTAAAGTAGTACTGCATATACACATGTAAGACATTATTCCATCCCAAGTGTGCTTGATGTATGCTTGGAATACTTACAATAATTTGGAAGAACCAGGGGTCCATGTTCCACCAGCTGGTAGCAAGCATTTGGGCCTTTTGACTGTAACACTGTGTATACTCTAGGTTAAAGGCATTGTTTTCCTGAGGATGACTGGATGAATCTAGTGTTGGTAGACGGTCCTGGTGAGGAGTTTTTCATGATGCTAGTACAGTAGCGAGTGTCAGTAGCTAATGAATGTAAGTAACAAGAGTGACACTCCAAGTGGCCAACAGTCTCCCTCACCCAGGAGCCAAACTATCACAATGCAGGTATCCTCTGGCTTGCCTCTGCTAAATAACTGTGAGTTACAACCAAGAAACACACTTCCCACTTCTGTAAGCATATTAGTAACCAGTTACTGAGCACCTATTATGTTATCCTTAATCCTAACAATCACTCAGAGGCATAGATATCTCTATATACAGATAAGGAAACAGGCTCAGAGATTAAATGACTGGCCCAAGATCCTATAGCTGGGAAGTGGCTGAGTATGAAATCTGTCTTGCTCCTAAGCCCATGTTCTCTCAGTTTTCCACAGTGCTGGGTGTTCTTTTGGTTTCTTTGAAATACTATTCATTTTACCTTGATGAAAGTTACACTCTTTAATCCCTGAGTAGATAGATTTCTGCCATTTTGTTCCTGAGACTTGTTTTCTTTCCCATTTAAGCTTAATGAAATAGCACCCCTGACTTAGTGTTTCGGCTATGGAATACAGGACACATTGAGAGAACTAAAATATGCATTATTTTTCTGTTCTATTTTGTATAAAGGCACATAACAATTCTCCATAATCACTTGTTATGGTTTATATTCTCACAAAGTGATATACATAGTCACAGTAAGGACTAGATTAAGATATAAAAGGCACATAAAGGCACAGAGCAACTGTGTAATCTGCGATGCAAAAGGTGCCATAATGAGCCTCAGGATCATTTAAATTTTTATAGTCTGCAAAATGTTCAGCTACTAATGAACAAATACACTCTAATTATAGTGGAATGCACCTAGATTTAAATACTGAATGATCCGCAGATCATGCAGTGGTTAAATCTTTGTAGGATTATCTTCTCTGAGTAACTCTGTACTTTGCTAAAAGGGTCAATAATGGACTATGTCTGCTAAATTCTCCCAACCACAGAACCACATGGCCAACTTGTGCTTTTGGTTCTGGTTTGGTGATGCCTAATAGACTCCTAGGCCATACTCCTGAGTGGAAGATGGAAAGACAGCTTCATCTGGCATACTGTCACAGAAAGTATCTTGAGAACAGTTTTGGCCCTATGTACAGGGAAACTACCTAATCATATTTATTGTGGCACCACTATCCTGTTAATGGAAAACACTTTTCAGTATTTATGATTTTTTTTATATAGTTCAACAGTTCTTTCCTTGCTTCCCATTTACATTCTTTTAAAATGAAATTTTCATTATTCCCATTTCAATTTCTAATGTTGCTTTCTATGTTATGAAGTGATATCCCAAGTGACTTTATAATAAATTTCCCTTCAGTCCTCTGATTGCTTGCAGTGTGCAAAACCCAAACAGGAGAGTCTAAGTTATGAATACAGGTCTCTTTTATAATAATTCATTTTTATCTTAAAACAAAGATCTGAAATTCAATTTCTTTTCTGTCTCTATATATTTTCCTTTCCATAGGCAGGAAAGCTTGCTTTATCTCTGTTCAATTTTAATTCTGCATTATGTTTGATAAGACTTTATTTTTTGTGGTATTATATTAAGACCTGATATCATATACATAGCTATTTTTCTCTTGTAGCTCTACAGTTTCTAAAAATATTTACCTAAAATATTCACCAAATATCCTTCTGTGATTAGTCGTTCATCATTCTATGACTCTTTGATGTAATCCACACAAAATCTGCATTTTGCTTTCATGCAGGATTACTTGTCTGAGCAAATATTAACTTTGCATATACATGTGTCCTTTTGGTCTCTTAATGAAATTTGCTAACCTGCAGACCATAGTTACATAAAACAAAAGTGTCTGAAGACTCCAGGTGGACAAAATAATAATTTATATAAATGTAAAGGTTATCATGCCTAAAGGATTCCGAAGAATTTTGGCAAATTTATAGCAATCACCAAACCACAAGAAGAAAAATGTGACAGGTGTTTAACAATATTCAGCAACAGTGTACAGCAATGGAGGGTGGGTATCACAGTATCTTGGTGAAATTCCATGTGCAATAATTAATTACCTATGTGAGAACTAGAACACAATTTTTAAATTCTACGAAATATATCATTTTAGTGCTATGAAATGATATTAGGTAATAGTTGAGCTTTTTAGATTATTCAAAATATTTTCTTTCATGCTTACAGGTTTATTACAAAAGATATTTTAAAGGATATAAATGAAGAGATGAATAAGGCAAAGTATGAGGGAAGGGGCTTGGAGCATCCATACCCTCTCCAGGTGCACCACCCTTCGGGAATCCCACATGTTCAGCTATCTGGATGTTCTTGAAACCTGTCCTCCTGGGTTTTTATGGAGGCTTCATTACATAGGCATGACTGATGAAACCATTGGCTATTGATCAACTTAATCTTCAGCCCTTCTTACCTCCCCAGAGATTGGGGGACAGGGCTGGAAGTCCCCACCCTCTAATACTGCCTTGGTCTTTCTGGTGACCAGTCTTGAAGCTATCTAGGGGCTGCCAGCCATCACTCAACTCTTAGCATACAAAACGACATCACTTCGGAGATTGTAAGGATTTTAGGAGTTGTATGCCAGAAAATGGGGAAGAAGACCAAATATATATTTCACAATATGACAGGCCACAGCCACAGTCTTCTAACTGGGATCCCTTACATCAAAAGGATATTTGACTAAAAGATACTGTCACTTTATAATATTAATGACTGATGGAATTCTAGTAATCAGTCCATCATATTGTACGCATATGTCTCCTAGGGTGAGGCCACTTAGGTTAGCAGGTTTCCATTTGAACTTGTCAGGCTCCAAAAGCAGGAGTGGTCTCAGCAAACATACAGCTTCACCTTTTCAGGCATCTAGAATCACTGAACTAAGAGACAATGTTGTCTCTTGCTCTGAGCCTCTTTTGAGGTGTTAAAGTAATATTGGATTTCTGTCATTATATAACCCATTTGTTCATTTCTTTACTATCAGTTATAATTTTTCTTTTTCTTTATTTATACTGAAACTTCCATCTTTGGAAGGGACATTGGGTTCAGCCACTGCACTTGTCTAGACTGTAGGCAACAATACCAGTCCAGCAAGTACCTTCCTGTCAGTCCACTCTCATTCAGATAGGGTAAGGTTACATAGGTATAGAACTAGTGAGCTATTTTTACTACCAGGCAACATAGCTGCATTCACTGTTCACTCCATCTGGCAAAATTGAGTCATAACCCACCCAGACGAGGCCTTTAGGAATTATGATGTAAGGTTTAAAAACAAAGTATTTTTAAGCAAAGTAATTAGGGGCTACATTTGCAAACAGACTTTTCTTAATAAGACATTAAGTTATATGTTGTCTTGTGGTATGTATTTAATAGACTATAAGGTCCAACATGTTTAATGACAATGATGGTAGAGAAAAGAGATGAAATCAAGTCATTAATCAAATGCACATCAGTTTGTATTTTCTAAAAAACACTGCATTCTATGGTTACTGACTGACATACTCAATGTAAACTAAAAATAAAATCCTAAGCCCTCCATTGACTAAATGGACCCCCTCTTGGCCAAGTGGACCTCAGAAAACCCTTAAAACTGAGTTCCCAGCCATGAAGGGAAGGGAGGTCACACGCTTCCTTATACCTCCCCCTCCCTTTTGGAGTTTAGATGCAACAACTGATCAGCATTAATGTTAAAATAGAGATCATAAGATTGACAAAACAGACTCTTTGTGGTAATAACACAGCAAATTATGAACAAGACCTAAGCATGCAAGACAAAGTTTAAGTCATGCCCGGAGGCCATCAATTTGCTTAACAGATCACTTTGAGTAGGTATTTTGTGGCTCTCTCTATGATTAGCAGACTTCCTTATCTTAATTTGAAACATTCCTTTCTACTGACACCAAGCTTTTAGATACAGCCTTATTCCTTCAGCCAATGACAAATTAGACAATCTCAGAATCCACTTATAAACTGTAAGCCACACCCCTCCCCCTAGCTTCAAGATGTACTGCCTTTTTGGGCCAAACCAACGTACACCTTCCATGTACTGATTTATGATTTTTACCTGCAATTCCTGCCTCCCTAAAATGTATAAAACCAAATTGTAACCCGGCTGCCTTGGGCATATGTTCTCAAGACTGTTTTTCCCTGGTCCACAGTCACTCATAGTGACTCACAATAAATCTCTTCAAATTATTGTAGAGTTTTTTTTCTATTAACAACAAAAATCCTTACTATTTTAAACATAACAGACATACTTCCAAATTACTTTGTGCTTTTCGGAAAGTACTATTTCCATTAATCTTATAATCATAGAATTGAGCTACTAAAAGTATACAAAACAGGGTATACATGAATGTGTGTATGTACATATCAACCAGGTAGTCCACCATTGGTTCAACAGTCATTTATTGAGGTCTTACCACTTCCCCTGTTATATGCTGCAGATAGAGATAACCTAATTCCTTCCCTCAAGGTGTTTACTTCTACAAGAAGAGATAGCTATATGAACATATAGATTACGGTATTGAAAATTACAAGTTTGAAGGTAAGGCTGAGACGTAGGCTCTGTGAACAACATGGCCATATTTTCTACTTCTTCACCTCTTGTATCTAAGCTAACCTTGTAACTTTGGCCAGCAGAAAAATGTGGCCGAAGTGGTATTATGAAGTTCTGGAGTGTAGGCCTCTCAAGAGGTCTTGCAGCTTCCACTTTTTTCCACCGGGAACACTCCTGACACTGTGTGTAAAGAAGTTCAGGTGAGATATCAGATAGTGAGAGAGGCCCAACCTACAGCCAGCATAAAAGCCCAGACACTGAGTGAGGCTATATTATATTCTCCAGACCTAAAGTGACCCTGTGGAAGAAGGGCAGAAAACCATTCATCTGAGCCCAGCTCAAACTCTTGACCCAAACTAACAGAACAATAAGAAATAAACAGTTTTGTGTGAAGCCACTATGTTTTGGAGTAGTATTTTATCAGTCAATAGATAACTGGTACAACAGATTTATTAACAGTAATGAGGATGATAATTCAACAGTAAGAATGGGCAGGACAGAGTTGGAGTTAGAGAAGAAAGAAAAATTATCACTGTTCATGAAGGGACTGGAGCCATATTGCTTCTGTCTCACCCATACCTGATAGCAAGTTGCTGCAGGCACCTTCTCATTGGTGCAATAATTTCTCCTACTTGGCTTCTCATTTTCAACTTTGAATTTGTTTTCTTATTTGTTTTTTTATGGGCTACAAACCTGAATTTTCCCTCTTTTAAGCTTTTCTCCACTGATGTCTGCCAGGTTATTTAAATGGTATCTCTTTTACACACTGCTTCTTGGACTATCTCTTCCCCAGCAAATGATGCTCTCAGAGGGCTCTACCCTGTCCCAAGCTTCTGTACTACTATTTCCAGCCTAATATAAAGAGAAGAAAAGTAAAATTTAAATACCTGGCATATTGAAGCTAGTTAATTGAGAAGTAAACTAACCTGAGGGGAGTTGAGGGAATTTTGATATCAGATTAGAATAAATCACAATAAATGATATGGATAATGATGACCCCAAGTCATCCATAATGGTTAACTATTGTGGAGCTATACCTGGTATTAGAATGCAGGAGAATGTGACTGACAATTTACCTTTCTTTTCATAAAAAGGATTTAAAATTGGGGGAGGCAGAAGGCTAGGAGATAAACTTATTTGATTCCTTCAAAAAAATAGATATGTAGCATTTACTATTTGCCAGGCACCGTTTTAGGCAAGATAGGGAACAAAAAAGACAAGAATTCATGTCCTCATGGAACTTGTATTCCTCTGGTAGGAGCTAGTTAAATGATGCATCATCAAATTTACACAATGAAAGAATTACTCAAGGACCTGTTCCAGATAAAGAGAGAATCTATAAACATGGAAGAAGTGGAGAGCAAGAAACTGCAGGAGCAAAGAAATGAGTGAGGCAATTGTGTCTGCATAAGTGGAGACAAAATATCCTAGAGGGCTTCAACATTATAAGTAGAATGGAGGGAGTAAAGTAAAAATATGCCAAAGTTGTCATCCTGTTCACACAGAAGAGATCAGGATTGGGACGTTAAAGGAAAGGGTGTAAGAAGCATATGCTAACCAACAGAAGGTGTGGCAGTATTGCTATCAGGAAGTGGAATGTGAGGAAAAAGTATCAATTAGAATAAAAGGAACTGTTCTATATTTCTAACAAGTATCCACCAAAAAGATATGTTAATGATACTAAATGGCAAATGCAGCAAATAGTGAAAACAATAACAGGGACTCCAGACACATTTTGAGTTCCTGGCAAGAACAAAAGAAACACAGCTCAATACAGATATATGACTCTTTTAGAAGAAGGCACTGTATGAAACATGTAATGGATGAAATGTCAGCAATATTAGCACAAATGAAGACAGCATCAGAAGCGAATATCAAATAGGGACCAGAGCACCTCCTCCTAAGCAAACAGCAACTTAACTAACAACTAGTAAAGGAAAATGGAGGCCACCTTTGAATATTTTAATGTTATCATTAATGGAAGAGAGGGTCATTCAAATTCCATCCATGTGAAAACAATCAGAGTAATTATGGAATCACTACACCAGTGTGTGGTCTGATCATTAAATAGGCAATGATGTCATTTTGGGTAGAAGTTGTCTGCTTCTCTGCTCAGTTTATTTGAAGCAAGGCTGTTCGGGGCCTCTGGGAACACCTTATTGGGAGCAAATGTGTCTTTGAGAAAGAATGAGCAAATCTACTAGGTCTTTCCAGCTATAATCTCAGAATCATTAATTTTTTAAATATTAACTGGTTTAGGTTTTATGCAGTTTAGGTATTTTGGTGGCTATTAATACAACAATAGGCAAAACAACCATTATACAGATAAGGAATTGGATTTATTTTCTGAATGTTTCCATAATCCATTATATTAGCTATGGAACAGACACATAAACCTCATCAAATTGCCATGAAGTTATTGTCTGAAACTATGCCTGGCACCCAGAATAGTCGATAAAGGTTTTCTTTATATTCTGGATCGTATTTGTCAGATTATCAAAGAATACACTAAACAGTGATATTTTAAAATAAATGATCAATATTTAAAACAAATTGTATGTATTAAAAGTGCATTTATTCTTTGGACAGTAGTGGAAGAGCAAATGCTTATTTTTTTACACCAATACCCCAAATTTTTTTCTCTAAAAATTGCCTTATCAAAGTTCTTTCCTACAATAACAAAGGATTTCTCTTATGAACTAATAATGGTTCAGGAAAAGTCTTCCTGTTCCAAAAGATATGTGGCAGAGAGAAAAAAGCCCAACCTCAAAGAAGGGATCATCATTTGCTAAAAAGTCAAAACCATGTATTGGATTTAGTAAAATATCAATAGTATTCAAGAGAGTGATAGTCAAACATTTTAGTTGATAATATGATTATGATTGCTGTGGACCAAAAGTTTGTGTCCTCCCAAAATTCAAATGTTTATATTCTAACCCCCAATGTGATGAAAGGAGGTGGGGCCTCTGAAAAGTAGGTAGTTCATAAGGGTGAAGCCCTCATGAATGGGACTAGAGCCTTATAAAAGAGAGAGAAGAGCTTGTTTTCTCTCTCTGTTCTCTACAGTGTGAGGATACAAAGAGAAGACAACCGTAGTCATTTGCAAACCAGAAAGCAGGCCCTCACCAGGTAAGGCATCTGCTTATCATCTCGAACTTGCCAGTCTCTAGAAACCGTGAGAAATAAATTTCTGTTGTTTATAACTCACTCAAGTCTGTGATACTTTGTTTTTGCAGTTTGAACTAAGACAATGATTAAGAAAAATAAGACAGCACTGAAGAAAGTGAGTTTACACTATATAACTGATAAATAATTGAATTCATGCCCACAGGAAATTTTAGGATTTTGGCATACAAGGAAAGGACAGAACCACCTTCTTTGGAAATGTTAAAGAAAGGGTAAGGTCATTGATTCAGCAAATATTTCCTGGGCACGTGACATGTAGCAAGCTCTGTGTAGTGTTAGACAAGACCAGGTTCCTAGCCTTAAGGGGTTTATGATGTGGAAGTAAAAAGCAGTCTGGTGGACTAGAGAAGTCAATAGAGGACATTATGGGACACAAAGGAGGAAGCAGACAGCAAGAGTATCAGAGATGCTTCTTGCTTGAGTAGATCCTTGCTAAATGATGTTTGCTAGGACAATTATCTAGACGTGGAAACCATGTTTGATATGACCTAGGGCAGAAAAAAAATCTCTTAATGTTTTCCTTACATAAAGGGTTGACTAAATCACTCTTCCAGTGCTATCTATATAGGATTTTATTATAATCAAATTGTATAATTTTCTGAACTTTTGTACTAAGTTCTAGCTAAATGTTTGGTTGTTTCAAGATTTCACCAGGCAAAAAAAATAAAACATTTGGTGTTTTTCTAGAGGAGGGCATGGAAAAGTTCCACATATGACACCTAAGAAAATCTTAGAAATGCTACTAAAAAGTAAGAGGAGAGGGAACAGGCAGGTAAATAAAGAAGATTTCCAAAGTATTTTGACTTCTAAGAAGCGAAGGGATAGGACTGGAGAGTCAATGGAAGACGTTCTGAACAGAAGTTATGCAAAGCCAGAAACAAGGCAGATAAGCAAGAACCAAATGGTGGAAAACAGTCTGAAAGGGTCCAAACAGTAAAGACAAGAGGCAGGCACCATGTGGGTCATGGATCTGAGAGCTAAAACAAGTTAAAGACATAGGAGAACATATTTGTGACCTTGGTTACAAAGCTTAGATATGCTACCAAAAGCATGATTCATAATAGAAAGAAATTAGACTTTATCAAAATTAGAAACTTCTCCTCTTGAAGATAAATAAAGGACAGGCCACGAACTGAGAGAAAATATTTGCAAAATCTAACAAATGCTTATAACTTAATAACAAGAAGACAATAGCCTTAAAATACGTAAAGTACCTTAACATTCTTATAAGTATATCTCATTATAAAGTTAATGGTGTTACTATTAATAAGGAACTTGGGATGGCATGTTACTGTGGATTTCTTTATATGGGAATACAATAATTTAGGGACCACATAGTCAAATAATTTGTTTTTAAGTTAAACCAAGCAAACAAATATATTAAAATATTGCCTCTCTTTAATATATGAAAATGCTTTTCAAGATAAGTTTTCTACTTTTTAAAAATTATCTTGGTGGGGTTTTGTTCATTCATTTCCACAAGACCAGCACCCCTTGTGACCAGTATTTGTGAGAGACAAGGAGAAAGGCTTGGTGAGGAATGAGAAGCTCCACTATGGCCTTTTCTAATGTGAACATTAAACTGGTCTACATGGTACTCCTACTTTCTATTTTGGCTTTTTGTTATAAAACAGTCCATCTACAATTCAATAAATGATTTTTATGTTATTTTACAGATACTATCCCATGGAAAAAAATGGTGTTTATATTAATATCCAAATAAGATAATGTGACTGCCTCTTTTTTTCTTTAAAGGGTTATAATGACAAATTCTTACAAAAGAAACAACTAGAACACTTATTACTGAAAGAGACTGAGTTATGGTATGAAATGTCATATAACTTATAGATTCCCTATTTTCAAAGATACTAACAGTACAAAAATGCCTTGAGAGTAAAGCATTCCTGGAAAAGTACATACATATTTTAGACCAATATGAACATTTAACAAATTATTTCAAGATTTTTATGGCCTCAAAATTTAAAAATATTAGTTACAAAAGCATCCTATAGAAACTATTAGAAAAGAATAATTACATAATGAACCTATTACGTACAACGGAGCTGGAAGAAGCACAACATTCAATGCCGCACTTTGCATTAAGCAATTGCTCCCATTTTTCCTATTTTTAATCTTCCACATTCACTTTGCTTTTGATCTTTGCACTTGGTGCTTATGTATGACAAGTACCCCAAAGCCTTTAGTGCGCCATGAAGAGACTGTATTTGAAAAAGGTCATCCATCAGAGAAGCAAAGAATGAAAAAAAATACATCAAGGTGTGGTTGTCCTCCCAACTCCCACATGTAGCATCCATCAGTCTTTCATATTCTGCTAGTTCACACACTAGCAGTCTAAGCTTAAATTCAGAATTTAGATAGAAAAATTCTCAGCATGTTTTTATAGCAACCTTTGGTCTGGTCCCAAAGGTTTGTCTCTTCTTTCCTCTATGACCCAGACAACTGACATTCTGCTTACAAAAGGAGACTCAGAAGTACATGCGATGTTGCTCAAGGGCTGCCAAATTGTGTCTAATTTTATTTTTCTAATTTAAAAATATCAAAAGCAACAGAAATGAAAACAAAATAGCAAGCCCTAAAGAAGAGGTGACTTGAATCAGAATTTGGTTAGTACAGAGAACCGAAATTTAACAGCTCTAGTATGAATACCTGAAGTAGGGAAGACATTTTACATGATGGGTATTTTTTTTTTTTACAAGTTATGATTGGATGCTTCCAGAACAGGATTCTTCTTATGAAACATTTACAAAAAGCATGTGCAATTATGTATATACTATTCCTTCAAGGAAAGTTATTCAGATATAATATAGAAAGGTGATGAGAGAAAACAGACTGAACCAGTTTGCATTTAGCACACAGCAGGGCTTCCTGGTAGATAGGATGCCTCATGAATCTCTTCTCATCTCTGTCATTTGATCCATCACTGTTTCTTTCCATGTGGTCTGAAGACATGACCGTCAGTACACTGAGTCTAGAATCTGACTGAATCGCTAAGAGGTACCTGCATAGTGCCACAGGCTACTTTAAATTTTAGGGGAAGAAATCTATAGGATGCCTTATTTCTAATGCATTACATCTGAAAGAAGCATGAATGACACTCCAGTTTATCACTAAGTATTTATTTGATTTCAGACAGAAAGATGTCTTTGGTTCATTTTCTTCTAGCAGATGCTCTTACAAGGTTCAGGTTGGGACCAAGAAAAAAAAAAAGTGGTCCTTTTGTCACTTTAATAACCACTGCTAGGAAAATAGAAAAAGGAGGTAAATTAAAACTAGTCAATGGCCTGTTATCAGTGCAGATGATCTGCTTTATAAATTACTGCAACCACATTCTATTTTTGTGCAGAGCCAGTATAAGTGGCCTGAGGAGGGTGGGCTGGGACCGTTCACAGACTCTAGTTCGTGACTCCGCATTCATAATGTTGACCTTCAAATGTCACTGAAGTATGTTTCCAAGTAAAAGTGCTTTTTCCTTTTGGCACCTGTCTATCTTAGCCATAATCCCTGAATCTCATTTTGAGAAACAGGATTCTATTGACACTAAAGAATCCTTTTAACATTGACTGTATTACATATGCCACATTTATATATTTCTTGACAATTATTGTCTTGTCTTATAAATTAACATCTATTTTATGTTTTTCTTGACATTTATTGTCTCCCTAATAAGGTTTTCGGCTCTTTAAAGAACTATTTTGACTTGCCATTAACAATTAGTTCGTTCATTCATTCAGCAAATGAAGTGATTCCTGTTCATAGCACCAAATGGTTATCGTGGGGGTTGTAGCACGTAATTAAAATATAAAGGTAGAAGGTAACATGATGTTATAAGAAAAACACAAATATGTGATGGTAGCAGAAAGAAGGTAAAGATTATTTCTTATTGGTGAATGGCAGAAGAATCTATGAAGGAAAGAACAAGTTGAGCCCCTTAAAGGAAGAGTACGGTTTTAAAAACTATTTAAAACATTGAAAATGACATCTATTGTTTTGTTTTTCTACTGTAAAAACACCATGTTTAACTGTTAGGAAAAAAACGGGAAATATAGAATTGTCCAAAGAGGGGGGAAAAACAGCAGCCATTTACCAACTAGCTAGAAATCATGACTGCTAATAGCATGTTGACTATGCCTAAAGGTATTTGCTCAGAAATTCATTTTTTTAAAAAATGTGATTAAACGTACTGTATTGTATCTTTTGTTTTACCTAGCAACATATTAATTCATCATAGTTATTCTTCCTTCAAAATTACTTGTAATGACTTAAGATTATTTTCATGACATATTTTTAATGACTGTCATTATTTTGGTATTATTATTGGTATTCATGGAACTACTAATATTTATTTCAGACATTTTAGCTTTTAAGAATAGGTAGGGTTTTAACCAGGATTTTAATCTGGCAGGTAAGGGAGGGAGGAGAAAAAGGAAGCGTTCTAAGCAGAGAGTACAACCTGAGCAAAGGTGTGGAGATGGGAAAGTGAGAGGTGGGCTCAGGGAACAGTGAGCACTTCAGTTTTTGAGGAGGATTAGTAGGCCCTAAATTCATGATGACACTGAAGCCAGTTCTGGGGAGTCTTGAATAGTAGCTATCACCAGAAAGCAACATTGGGCCACTGAAGATTTCTTAAGAGAGATATATGAGATTTTAAACAATTTTGAAGCAAAAGTAGATGGTGGATAGAAATACAGAATAGAGGCCATAATTCAATGAGAAGATTGGTGTTCTTAAGTGAAGCATTCTCCCTGCCATCATGTTTCCTAATTCATGTTTCACAGACTCCCCCAGTTTTATATAAAATACAGATTGTTAAAAAAAAATTTTCTTTAACTTAGATGTTCCCTTTCTTCATCTAGCTAAATCCTACTCATTTGTCAAAACCTAACTCAAGCATCATTACCTTTGGGAAGGCTTTCCTGATTGTATCACCACAGCACAATTCAGCATGTATCTCACTGAATGGCAATCACGGATCTACTCGTCTGACTCTGTCTCAAACGCTAGCTTCATGCACAACCTCTTATGAGAGTTTGGAACCTCAACGCCTAGGTACATGCCACACAGTTTGCAATACCTACTTGCTGAATAAATGCAGGAAAATTCCCAAGTCTCCAGGGTTCAAATGCCACTTAAATTGGGAAACTAAATTTATACTAGAGAAGGTCTGGGTAGGCAAACTAAAATCCACAAAAAGGGAAAGTCACTAAGGAAAATAAGTCAATTATTTTTGGAAGCTTATTCTCCCAATTCTTATAATAGGAAATCTATCAAAGTTAACAGCACTAAAGCGCAGAGGCAGACTCATTAGGGAACTGTTTGAAATGTTCAATATCAGAAAAAGAATATCAGAACTCATTGCCAGTGATCAAATAAAACCACTAGCAATGTATGCTGCAGCAGAACATTCCAACAAGAAGATAAATAGTTTACAAAAATTACAGTCCAGCCACGATAGATCAAAGGGAATAGAATTTAGAACAGTGGAAATTTTACAGCCTTCCCCTACTGCTGATCACAGCAGTAAATTGCATTTTAAAGTGTTTTCATAGAAATAGTCCCTAAGAAAACCTGTGTAACACTGAACTGCCGGCAGATTTTATTTTTATTTTACACACTGATTCTGCAGCAATGCCAGCAGATTTTAAAACACAACTGTGTCTCTTAGAAGATAATAAAGACCTGATTGAATCTAATTGTGTATCTGTTTATGATTGATTGAAAAACGGTAAGTCCACAGTCCTGACTGGGTTGTGGAGAGAGTAAGGGGCTACGCCAAACATCATCACAATATAACCGGTATGAAATCACATAACTTAGCAGTTTTCAAAGAATACTATGATATTTCTGGGTTAAATAGCCTGGGAGAAATAACTGGCTAGGTTTTAGTTTAGCATAATTTACTTACTTACCATGTGTGTTCTACCTTCTCTTCTCCACTTTGCCCCTGAGCATTGTCCAGATACCACCCTATTTCTCTCCTCTACTTCACCTTCTTTTTTGGCCCACTATAACATAATCTTGCTCCTGTCACTTTACTGAAAGTGCCCTCGCCTCCTTGTGATCACATGCTACGCACACCCTTGGCCTTATTTTTCCTGACCTTTCAGTAGCACATTACTGACCACTGCCTCTTTGAAACCCTTCCTCTAGCTTGTAAGACACCAGACCACCTTTGACTACCCCTTCTTGGTCTCCTCCGCCCATAAATTCCTTAAACATTGATGTTCCCCAAGAATTGGTCTCAGGTGCTATTTTCATCTCCATCTACAGGTATAGGCTCTCTCTGGATCATCTCATACACGTTTATGGCTCTGTCATCTATATGTTCACAACTTCTAGAGCTCTACCACAAATCCCTTTGTTCCAGAGCTTACCTAGATGCCTCCCGATAGCTCCAGTTTATTACTCGACAGCTCCTAAAATTTATCACGACCCAAACCTGTTCTTTCTCCTATGGCTATGCTAGGAGAAGTGGTACCAGAGAATGGTACCACCATCCACTAAGTTGCTCAAGTCATATTCTTGAGTGGTGTGATGGATGTTTCACTCTATTTCTATCCTAATGAAAAACTCTGTCCACTTTATGAATTTAAGGTCTTTCAAATCAACTACTGTCTATTCATACTGCAATCCCCTTAGTTCAGTCTACCATCACCTCTTACCTCCTGGCTTGTCTTTGGTATTAGTTTCCTTCAACATGTTTTCTACACTGCAGAAAAAGTGGTATTTCTATAGTGCAAATCTGATTATTTCATAACCTTATTTAACGAATCAGATTATCTTCAAAAGTCTAAATTCCTCAAAATAGTTTATAAGGATTTTCATTATTTGGCTGTAGTTTATTTCTCCATTCTTTTAAAAAAATACTTGCTCCTATTCCCCACTCATTACAAATCCACTTAACTATATCATCAATTAGAACTCCTTTCCTCATCTAGTCCTCAGGGATATCATGAAAAACTTTTTGGAATACCTTGGTGAGATCCAGATATAACCACAGTATTTCCCTAATCTACCAACATATTGGCACTCTCAAAAAATGAACAAAACGAAGTTTCTTGCTGAGATCATGCAGGCTTCTGTTGACCATCACTTTCTCTTCTAAGGACTTACAATCTATTTAAAGATCCGTTTTAAAATTGTGTAAGACAGTATCGCCTAGCTCACTGGTATAAAGGTTTCAGTGTCTATGTTTTCACTCCTGTGAAAAATCAAGACAATATTTGTAGACTCTAGGGTTTCGGCTCCTCTTATTCTCCATGAGCCCGGAGATTACCATCAGCAGTTCAGTCATCTCACTAGCAGGTTTTCTTTTATTCTGGGCTACAATTCACCTTAGCCAGGAAACTCATTCCAAGTGTTCCTCATCACTACTCAATTACAAGGACCTCTTAGCAATATCTTCTCTGTTTGCCCTGTCATTTGTTAAAATGATCACATTCTTTCCAAGTACTGGCTCTATTCTTCCTAGTTTGAATATTATCCCCTGAAAAATGCCCATTTCTCTTTTTAATTTGACTACTTTTCATATTTTTCAGTAACCTTAGCTCATTTTAATCTTAAACCAGCTGATGATATAGTTTCTCACTAGATAGGATCCTAAGGCAGTAACATATCAGTTACTTAAGATACATCAAGTGTCTGGTTCTTTCATTGCTGAGCACGTGGAAGACTGCACTTCTTAGCCTCCTTACAGTAAGGTGGCCCATATGACAAGGAAATGAGAATGTGTGACTATGTCTTACACTAGATTGCTTTTTCCTTTCATCTTTATCTCGATGTTAATGATTAAGTGATACCAGATGAGAGTTTCCTCTTCCTGTGTTCTTTAGCCCACTCATTCTTTCATTTTCATCTTGCAGGTACAGGTTTTGCTTCCACTTTACTTTCTATAAACAAGTTTCTTTCCTACTTCCATTTCTGAATTTTTTATTCTATCTTCCCCAACAAATTAGAACCCAGAAATCAATTCATCAAGCCTTTTACCCTTTATACTGGAAAGATCATCTTGTGTTTAATATTCCTAGAACTGGTGATATGCTTAAGCAGAAAAGTAAACATGGCACAATCTCTGAAAGTATTTTCCCTGTTCCTTCAGTTTTCATATTTCTGATAAAGGTTCATAAATGTTATAGCTATCCCTGATACCTGTTGAAAAGAAGTATAATGACTAAGCACTTGTTACACTGGTTTTCTGGTTTTAATTGGGAGAATTCTCAGAATTAAACTCCCATGGAGGGTGAACCCATTCTTACAGCAGCATGTGATTTTTCACTTTCCCCAAACATAAGTACTAGCATTAATTGTACTCTTGCTAGTTTCTGTAAACCCAGAGAATCGTAAACAAATATAAGACAATGATTTGAGAAAACATTTGTTGAAGTCAGTAAAAAAGATCACTAAGAAAAATCTAATCATCTGTCGCTCCCTTGACACTTGATTCTTTCTGGTGCTTCCAGGCAAACTGTGCCTAACATTTTGGAGCCAACACTTTTATTTCTGAGATGAGAAAACGATGCTCTGATAATTGAAGTGACTTTCCCAACATGAGAGACAGTGTATTGATAATAGTTGAAAGCAAGACTTTAGAGCCTGGGTTCTAATTCAGGCTTTTTTTCATAGTTTTAGAATGACTTTCTGTTTTTGTAAAATAAGGCATATTTTTAAATAAAGAATCAAGCAATAGAAAAGTACAAAGAAAAATAATATCAAACCCTATCACTTAGAATATCTCCCTACGTATATATATAATGAGAAAATGTAAGTAACTCAATGGATAATGTTATTGATATAATGCTGCTTTGCTGCTTTTTAATGAAAACGCAAATGTCTGAATTGATTTTTTTTACCCTAAAATTCTGTTTTAATAGTTCACTTGAGAAACAGTACCAACACAGTATAATGAAATTTTCTTTGCTTCATAAGATCATAAAAAGGGCTTCATATTCATTTTAACTCTGTTGGTTATTTAACAAATTTTTCTAATTCAGAAGAATAAATCACTTGAGTTTAGCTGAATACATATATAGTGTATAAAGCTATATGGTGTCTTCTTCCCATACTTTTGATATACTCAATTTGTAATCTGTATTTGTTAATCCATTGTTAATCTGTTTTTTTTTTTATTTCAGAATATTGCAGGGGTACAAATGTTTTGGTTGTAACCAAACAACCATTGTTTTGGTTGGATTGCTTTTGTACTGCTTGAGTCAAAGTTATAAATGTCCCCATCACCCAGATAGTGCACCCGGTACCTGTTAGGTATGTTATACCCAGACCCTCCTACCCATTCCCTCTTTCATGATTTCTGTTGAGTTTTACTTACATCTGTGCACATGAGTGCTGATTGGTTAGTTCCAATGTAATAGTGAGTACACATGGTGTTTGGTTTTCCATTCTTGCGATACTTAGGAGGATGGTCTTCAGTTTCACCCAGATTGTTGCAAAAGGTATTAATTCATTTTTTATGGCTGAGTAGTACTCCATGGTGTACATATACATTTTATGAATGTACTCATGAACTGATGGGCACTTGGGTTGATTCCAAATCTTTTTAATTGTGAATTGTGCTATAATAAACATTCGAGTACAAGTGTCTTTTTGATAAAATGATTTTTTTTCCATTGGGTAGATACTCAGTAGTGGGACTGCTGATCAAATGGTAGGTCTAGTTTGAGTTCTTTGAAGAATCTCCACACTATTTTCCATAGAGGTTGTACTAGTTTGCAGTCCCACTAACAGTGTGTAAGTGTTCCTTTCTCTCTGCATCCACGCCAGCATCTATTGTATTTTGAAAATTCTTGATAAAAGCCATTCTCACTGGGGTTATGTGATAACTCATTGTGGTTTTGATTTGCATTTCTCTAAAGATTAGTGATGATGAGCATCTTTTCATATGTTTATTGGCCATTAGTCTATCTTCTTTTGAAAAGCTTCTGTTCATGTCTTTTGCCCACTTTTTAATGGAGTTGATTTTTTCCTTGCTGATTTGCTTGGATTCTTTGCAGATTTTAGTTATTAGCCCTTTATCAGATGTATAGCATATGAATATTTTCTCCCATCCTGTAGGTTGTCTATTTGCTCTGTTGATTGTTTCCTTGGCTGTGCAGAAGCTTTTTAATTTAATCAAGTCCCATTTATTTATTTTTGTTGTTGCTGTGATTGCCCTTGGGGGGATCTTCATAAATTCTTTTCCTAGGCTGCTATCTAGAAGAGTTTTCCCAACATTTTCTTCTAGAATTCTTATGGTTTCACGTTTTAGATTTAAGTCTGTTATCCATCTTGAATTAATTTTTGTGTTGAGAGTTATGGATCCTGTTTCAATCTTCTATTAATATATGTGGCTATCCAATTTTCCCAGCACCATTTATTGAATAGGGATTCTTTTCCCCAGTGTACATTGCCGTCTACTTTATCAAAGATCAGATGGCAATATCTGGATTCTCTGTTTGGCAGAAATTATTTCATAACATCAAGAAGGAAGGAATCATCCCGTACTCATTCTACAAAGATAGTATCACCTTGTCACCAAAGCCAAGAAAGGACACAACAATAAAAATTATAGACCAATATATCCCTTATGAATATAGATGCAAAAGTTTTCAATGAAATTCTAGCAAACGAAATTCAGCAGCACATCAAAAAAAAAAAAAAATCCACTCTGACCAAATGGGCTTCAACCCAGGGATACAAGGATGATTCAACACACATTGTTAATCTGATTTTAAGAGACAACATAATGTTCTTAAAGCTCAATGTTATAAAATGATATCTCCAAAATTATACATTCTTAATGGATTTATTTTATACTATAACTTTTTCTTAAATGGTGGTAATAAGGCAGGTAATACATAAAGCTACAGGTTTCATATTTCCTTCCTTGATGCAGTTCTAAAAGTCCACTGAAAGGGCTTTGCTTTCTTGAACACGATAGCTAAACACAAAAGATAGCCATAAGTACAATAAATGCCTGCATATACAAATAATTTCACAGTGAAATTATTCTAAAAGTACTTGGAATTCAATATCTAAATTATATTTGTTTTATAGTTTATATACACATATATACATCTGAGACATATGTTGACCTTTTTTCTGACAGCAATCATAATTCAATACTATTCCAGAGGGCTGCATGAGTCCTAAACCTGACATTTATATTTGTTAATGATTTATACCCTACCTAATTCTAATGGGTTTATGGTATTGGCAGTACCTCTAGCCTTATGTTGTCCTTCTAAAAAAATTAAAACTGGTGTTCCCTTTGGGTGGGCGAATGGATTGCAGGTTACAGTTATTTCCTATATACTCCTAGGTGCAGGGCACAAACTACATCACTATAATGAAAATTCTGATAGATTAAAACAGATTTTGGATTTAAAAAATATAGAACATCTTAAATGAAAGAAGAAGAAAGAGGTGATGATATAGCAGATTTATTTTATTTGGGGACTGATTTTGATTCCACATTTTTGGCAGCTAAGACAGAAAGAGAAATACGTAGCGTTACATAACCTTATTTCCTTGAGTTTGTATAAATGTACAAAATCATTTGTACATGAAATTCTTCCTAGACCTAAACTCCTATGGAGTATCAGTTACTTCCTGGAATAAAAGATTTTGACTATCTACAACTATGGTCGCCTGAAAGTCTCAGAAATGCTATACAAACTGACAATTCTTGCATTGATCTTCCCTAAGAGTAGGAAGCACAACAGTAAACTGTAATTCCATGAAAGCACATCTTTAAGGAGCTAAAAATAATATAGTAACTTGCTTTCTGGTTTTGGAAGTTATGAGGCAAAACTTAGAAAGCCTTTTTCAATGGTTGTAAACATGTCCACCAGACTGTTTATAAAACATCAGAAAGATGAGATGTATTTTGAGGAGGTGTTGGGCTGCTGTCAGATGATGCTTTGACCACAGCTCTGTGACTTCTTTTTTGGGTCCCTGTAGTTGTAATTGTAATGACAACACTATTTCTAAAAGTTTCTTTGCTAGAACAGTATCTTCTGGAGTCGAGTTCTCTAGTAATTTCTGCTATACCGAATGCCCTAATTTACCAATGAAGAAAAATACATCCCATTAGCAAAAGCAAAACAGAAATCACACACCCTAGTCATGTTTTCTAACTTTGCATGTTTTTTTCATCTTTTACCTTGGGTAAATGTATGTCTGTAGCTTTTGTTTCTGTTTGTAAATTTAGTAATCTCTGCAAATTTTCTTTCTTATTAAGTTTCTTGTTTTATGGTCTTTGCAGTTAAAATTTAGTATATTGTATAGAAAGCAGAAAACCTAATTTTTCATATGAATTTAGTAGACTTGCCACAAATTCGATTTATCCAGATTTAACCGTATGATTCCAGTTCTTGTGTCTCAAAGTGATGTGTGGAAAAATATTACCCACAATACTCAAAAATAGAGAAAACAAATATAAACTGATTTAAAAAAATCTGAAACCTCCATCAAAAAAGTATAGCACAGCAGGAAAGCACCATTCAGTAAATTACAACAATTTTCTGTTCAGCAATGCCATTTTAGACTATTTTTCCACTTTTAAAGAGAAAAGAAACTAGTCAAAGATACAAGTTCTTCAAAATACTTGTCTATAATTCATTATTTTAGAGCCTGTTACTTCCAACATAATACCAGTTTTATAAAATGCCATTTTGATTACCTTAAAATTATTTAGTCATAATTAAATTATAATGTATTTTGTTTATATGATTCAGAGTTAATTATAAGAAATTTACAATGGGCTCTACTTCAAGGTCAAGCATTTAAAAAGTCACAAATAAGTGAAAGATTGTTCTGATAAAAAATAATACAGCAAGACACATGAAACTTCATTTCCAAAAACATGGTGATATGTAAGGAGAATACTAATGACAGGGAAAAAATAACTATCATTTTAAAGATATGTTAGCTTCTGGGATCTGAAAAGGGATAATGTACTGCTCTATTTCCTCTCGTAAGAACTATCCAGCAGACTTCCATGCTATTCTATAGATGTGTTGGCTGGTTTTCTACTTCCTGGTTAACTTAGTATTTTATATTATAGAGAAGCATCATAAAAGTCTACTGGGGGAGATAGATAACTAACTGAACAGTCATAATTAGCGTAGTAAGTGGCGTGATAAGGTAAAATAAGCTGGAAAACTGACCAAAATTTGGTTGGAAATGGGGCTTGCTAAGGAAAACGAGGTCCAACAGGAACCTGAAGGAATTAAAAAGGTGAGATGGGTGTAGCATGCTCCAGGGGAAGTAAAAGTATTAATATGTTTAAAGGTGACAGGGCAAGAGAGAAGTATACTGGGATAGGTGGCTTCAGAGGAAGGAAGGAGTACAACATGGGAAATGAAGAGCCAGCTGATAAGGTCCCTCTGTGTGAGGGACCTTCCATTCTTCGACGCTTGTCTAAGGGATAAGACTGTGGGCACAGTTTGAGGTGTCTCATGTTCCAGATTTTTCTCTACCTTTTTTTCCTCCCATTTCTATTACAAGTGAACTACTTCTAGTCTTGTTTGTTCTTGGGCATAGTGGTGAGAAGAAGAATAGAAGAGTCGTTTGTTGGAGCCCTTACATTTAGGAAAGGCCTGAAAATTTAGACTTTTCTCATCACCTTTAATGTAGCTACACATGTAGTCACAGAAACACTGTGAAAAGATTAGAGAATAAAATAATGTCACAATTTTTCTGATCTGGTTTTAAAAAAATATTTCTAATATATCAGGAAAAATGAAAGTGCCCTAAGTAACTATTTGGACCCTTTAGAGACACTGAATTAATTAGGTTAGGTGACAATTGATAGCCATGGAAAAAGCAAATACAGTTCGGTAACATTTTGCTCTCTTAAGTAATATTATAATTTACTTAGGTTAAAATGCAAGTCTCTATAAGATCTTCATTAGATGATCTTGCTAATCCTTAGCATCTCTAAGACTATCTTACATACTCATTGCTACCTTGGCACTTAGAACCCCAACCATCAAAGCATGTTGCAGGTGATGCTTGTTCTGTGAGAATATATAGACACAGCAAAGCCTCATTTTGACTGTCATGGCCAAGGAAAAAGCTATGTTACTCAGGAAACTCTCCAAGTAACTGAGAGTTAATTAACCCTTTGGAGAAAAGCCTTTAAAAAGTTTTAACCACTTTTAATAAAAAACTTTCTAAAATGTAGCACATATTTTCTTATAGTCTTAGAGTGAAAATAGCGTCCCACTGTTCCCCATGACTCAAGGAAATCACTGTGAATAACAAAGACTAAACTTTGCTGTGAGAGAGTGATGCCTGAGAACTTTAAAAGTAGGTTTCTTCTCATATATTATCTGCTGCTTTAAGAATTTTGTCTCTTTCCTTTACTGCAGTCCATTTTAAAAGTGTCATTTCTTCTCTCCCTGGTCTGCATTCTTCCCTGTGGCCTTTTCTAATTTGCTGATTCAAATCTATGAGAACCTGAACACCAAACTTATGAGACTTAGGCTTAAAGTAAAAAAAAATAGTTAAATACTTAGAATGAATAATATTTGATAACACAACAAAGTGACTATAATCAACAATAAGTTACGGTACACTTTTAAATAACTAAAAGTGTGGAATTAGAATGTTCCTAACACAAAGAAATGATATATACCTGAGGTGATGGATACCCCGCTTACTCTGATTTGATTAATTCACATTGTATGTCTGTATCAACACATCGCATGCTCTCTATAAAGATATGCAACTATTTTGTACCCTTAATAATTAAAAATAAAAAAGAAAAAAGAGAACTATTAGGCCCCAATTTTAAAAAAAGGTAATTCCAAGGGAACATGACATTGGGATTTTTCTGACAGTAAAGTGCTCTCAATAAAAACAGATGTCTTCATGAAAAAAAAAAAAAAAAGTAAAAATAAAGATGCCAAAAAGAATCTCCCATATCTAGAGTGTCAGAGTTTCCATGTGGGGGATTTTATGACACTTATTTAGGCTTTGGAAATCATTCATGAATTATTTTCCATTTTTAATTATTCTCAGGATAGCTGGAATTGCTGGATAATTACATCCCAGGTAAGTGAGCTATTACATACAAATTCTAAAAAACTAAGTGCATCCAGCTAAGACAAATGTCCATAGTATATACATATATACTACTATACACGTGTACAATGTAAAAAACCTGTTAAATATGTTGGAAGATTTTTTATAACTGCCTCAATCTCATTGCTTGTTATTTGTCTGTTCTGGAGTTCTATATCTTACTGATTGAGTATTGGGAGATTGTGTGTTTCTAGGAATTTGTCTATTTCCTTTACGTTTTTGAGTTTTATGTGCACACAGATTTTCATAGTGGTCACAGATGATATTTTGTATTTCTGTGGTATCAATCGTAATATCTTTTTCATTTCTGATTGAGCTTATTTGGGTCCTTTCTCTTCTATTCCTGGTTAGTCTAGCAAGAGGTCTATCAATTTTGTTTACATTTTCAAAGAACCAATTTTTTTGTTTTATTGATCCTTTGTATTGTTTTTTTGTTTTCCATTTTGTTTGGTTTTGCTTTGATGTTAGTCATTTTTTTCCTTCTGCTGGGTTTGGGTTTGTTTGCTCTTCCTTTTCTAGTTCCTTGAGACGTGTCATTAAACTGTTAATTTGTGATCTTTCTGTTTTTTGGATGTATGCGCTTAAGGCTATGAGTTTTCCCCTTAGCATACCCCTTCGGTATGCTTTTGCTGAATCCAATAGATTTTGGTAGCTTGCGTCCCCCTTTGTTGTTCAGTTCGAGGACTCTCCTGATTTCCATCTTAATTCCATCATTGACCCAATAATTGTTCAGCAGCATGTTAATTTCCATGACTTTGTGTAGAATTGAGTGAGTTGATTTCTAGTTTTATTCCACTGTGGTCTGAGAACCTATGTGGTATGATTTCTATTTTTTTGAATCGCTTATGTTTTGTGGTCTAAGATATGATCCATCTTGGAGAATGTTCCATGTGCTGATAAGAAGAATGTATATTCAGTAATTTTGGGGTAAAATGTTCTGTAAATGTCAGTTAGGTCCATTTGTTCTAGAGTCCCATTTAAGTCCAGTGTTTATTTTCTGCTTGGATGATCTGTCTAGTTCTATCAGTGGGGTGTTGAAGTCCCTGGCAATTACAATGCTGCAGTTTATCTCTTTGCTTGGATCTAGTAGGGTTTGCTTTATGAATCTGGGTGCTCCTGTGTTAGGTGCATAAATATTTAGGATTGTTATGTCGTCTTGGTGAATTGCTCCTTTACCCTTATGTAATAACCATCTTTATTTTTCTTTACTATTGTTGATTTAAAGTCAATTTTAGCTGATATGAGAATGGCTACACCTCCTTTCTTTTGGTTTCCATTTGCATGGAATATTTTTTTCCATCTTTTCACCTTGAGTCTGCATGAGTACTTGTGGGTTATATGTGTTTCCTGAAGACAGAAGATGGTTGGGTTGTATTTTTCATCCATTCAGCCAGCCTGTTTCTCTTGCATGGGGCATTCAGACCATTCATGTTGATTGATGGAATCGATATGTGGGATGCTGTTCTGTTCATCCTTTTGGGTAGGACCTTATTGCTTTTTTTTACCTTTTGTTCTATTGTTTTATATGAGCTCTGAGCTTTAGCTTTTGAATGGTTTTACTCTGGTGGGTGTCTGTTGTGCAGACCCATATATAATGTGGTTCTGAGTGTTTCCTGCAGGGCAGGTCTGGTAGATGCTAGAGTGGATGCAGAGAGAAAGGGACACCTATACAATGTTGGTGGGACTGCAGATTAGTACAACCTCTAGAGAAAACAGTATAGAGATTCCTTAAAAACTAAAAGTAGCCCTACCATTTGATCTAGTAATCCCACTAGTGGGTATATACCCAAACAAAAATAAGTCATTTTATCAAAAAGACACCTACACTCGAATGTTTACTGTAGGACAATTCACAATTCCAAAGATGTGGAATCAACTCAAGTGCTCATCAATTCATGAATAGAATCAACAAAAAGTGGTATATGTACACTATAGAATACTACTTAGTGACGAAGAAAGATGAACTAAGGCCTTCCGCAACAATTTAGATGAAACTGGAGACCATTATCCTAAGTGAAAGATCTACAGAATGGTAAAACAAACACCACATGTACTTGCTATTAAACTGGAACTAACCGATGAGCATACATGCATGCAGAGGGAAGTAAAACTTAGTGAAAATCAAGCAAGGGTGAGGGGTGAGGAGGGGATGGCGAAAACCTACTTAGCAGGTACAATGAACACTATCTGGGTGATGGGCACACTTATAACCCTGACTCAAGCACAACAAAACTGATACATGTAAACCAAAACATTTGTACCCCCAAAATATTTTGGGAAAAAAACCCAAATATGTGATTGAAGGAGGACAGACATGATATATAATTCAAAAATAAACACATTTTGAGTGTGGATGAAGAAATTTAATTTTTTTCTAATTATAAATGTGATATCAATGGCAAAAATACAGGAAACAAGAAAAGAGAAAAATTATTTGGAACCTAAAGATACTACTCTTAATATTTTGGTGCGTTTTATTAGTATTTTTCTTTTATACACATATGTTCCCTTTGTATACAATGTATATATATACATATTTAAAAGTATACATACATTTTTTTAAAAAAGTGGTAAATTCTGGTATTTGTCCTGCCTTTTTCAGCCACAAATGTAGCATAAACATTTTTCTTACATTACAAGATTTATAATGGCAGCACTTGTATTCCATTAATGGGCATGCTATCATTTATTTAAGTAATACTTGATTATTTCATATTTTATTTTTTCAAGTTTTAATTTTTTTTTTAAACTATCATGAATGATGTTGCAATGGATAATCTGGTCACACACATCTTTTTGCATGTCTTGTAGTTAGTTTCACAGAATATATTCCTGGAAGTAAAATAGGTGGGATAAAGTAAAGGCAAACTTGCATGGTTTTAGAGACATATACCTAAGTTACTGCCCATAGAAGCTGTACAGTTTATACTCCCACCACTGGCAGACACATATCTGTTTTCCCACATCCCCATCCACACTGAGTTAGAGTATTTCTTTTTAATTCTTGCCAATCTGCAGCACACAAATCTTACTTTTAATTTCCATTTGTTTTATGATTATTGAATTTTAACATTTTTTCAAATATGGTAAAATTTTGTTATATATGTTAAATTGAGTTTTTTTTTCGGTGTTTTGGGGAAGTTGTGTAATTATTTTTCTGTTAATTGCCTTTCCGTCTCCTTTAACAATTTTTCCATGGGGTTTATTTTTTATTTATTGATTTATAAATATTAATAATCTTTATGAATGAAAGCTGTCATTTATCATATGCAGTCTATATTTCCCCAACATTTTTTGGTCTTAATTTGTTAAAAAAAAAATCTGATGTCTCCCTGTTTCTTTATCACATTGCTCAATCTTTTGATAGATTTTAAGTTTCTTCTCCATTAGTTTTTTAAAAAACCTCCTTTGGACTTCCTCCCAATCCATCAACTCTGAGGTAATGATGCATACAACATGGCAGAGTAAAGTCTTGCCAATGCCACACTTGCCATATGGAGCAACATATTAAACTCGGTGGTTCATTCTGTCACTACTGCATCTATGGCATGTGAATTTTTAAGTCATTTAAAATCAATGTGTCACTTTGGGAAAGAACTTTCTGTCTTTTGTGAGGCACACATAATTATATGATGTATAATATGTTTTATGAATCATAGGTTCTTCATACATGTTGAATACATAAATGTCACAAAATCATAATTTGGAAATTCTGATATATAAAGAAGTGTTATTGCATGTAGGGATAATAAGTCAGCTAAGACAATTATAATAAGAGGAAATGTAATTGTGGCCAAATATGACTATAACTGTGTAGAAGATTAGTAGTCAATAATATTAATTAAGCCAGTAACGTTGGAATACAGATATTTAACACCTTTGATGCCAGTTGGAGTAGATTAGGGGGGTTTCTACTTGTGTTTTTGAGGTGGGAAATGACTGGACCAGACCTAACTCTCTACTTCACTGGTGAAAATTATTTGAAAACCACTAGAAAAGTATTGAAAACTGAAGATGTTTTTGCTGCAAAATTCTCTAATTCTATCAGTCTTCCTCATTTGTTATTTAAATTTAAATAATTAAAATGGAAAACTATTTAAAAAATTATCTTAATTTTATTGAGAAATCTCTATATTTTATAGTTCTTTATTGGTTGCCTGGTGTGTCATCTGTATATATCTTAAAAACTAAATACCAAAACGTAAATCCCTGAAGTTTTTCTATCTCTCTATTATTCATACAATGTTCTGGGAGATTATTCGTTTTTTTTTTTTAAATACGCAGTTTATAAATTGTAAGATCTATTTTCTAGGCAGCCAAATAGCTTCAGTATTCAGTCCATCTACTCAAGGCCTTAAAAAAAAGTAGAAACACATTAGCATACATTTCCCAAGAAATGAAACATCAATGTGACAATAATAAAATTCCAATAACAACATTCTGTATGTATACAGCCTCCCTTCCACAAATTTCAGCCCTCCTGAATAATCTCAGAAAATATTTTACCACACTTGAATAAAGATTCCCTAAAGAGCATTTCTTCATTTTTGAATGTTAGTTAGATGTTGCTAGCAATCAGGATGCCTCCCAGTCTGCCTCCATGGAAAGATACTGGATGATGCCAAGCATTGCAAAGCACAGATGAGTGATTTAAACAGGGGAGAGGAAGGTTGGGGAGAAGAGCAAATTCTTTATAACTCAGGCAAGAAAAAATTTGTAATGAAAACATAAAGCACTGAAGCACGTAATTTGAAAGTAAATTTAACTTCATAAAATGATATGAAAAAGTTTCTTTAATCATCCTGTTTCCTTCATGTCTTTGTTGTAAAGCTCTGCAAAGGGGATGTGTTTGCTATTTTTAAGCTTGGAGATTTCAAAGACAGCATTTCCCTTGGGGAAAAAGTCACTTTCCTCTATTTTGGCTGTGTAAGTACAGGTGAGGGTCACCTTCTTCTATGGGACATACTGGGTAGTCAGTGACTTTATGCAACACTGAAGCTATTGGAAAGTTTACAATGAAGGGAGAGAGAGAACTTTGTTAGGCAAAGCTTTCTATAGCTGAGCTTGCCACACATTATTAGCATAAATTAACTTGAGGAAACATAACAATAAAAGTTTAATTTTGTTTACATTTAAGAAACCTAAAGAAATAAGATAATCTTGTTCAGATATTTTGAGCACCCTGAAAACAGAGAAAGGCTGGAAGGAGAAAAGCAGCAGCACTTGTCTCTTCATGACTTGAAGATTACTCACAGAGGGGAGAATTAATGAGAGACGGTTACAAATTAAATACTATATTTATTCTCATATTTTCTCATTTTCTTGATTTGGAATTAGAATCAATATAGAAGATATTCACATTTGTTCTTGTATCTGCTATACTTACTTTCTTACTGTACAGATCCAAAAATCTCTTACAAGAAATGCTGTGTCCTAGATACACCCAAACAACATTTGGTAGCATCTCTCTGGCCCTTAGCTACTCCAAGAATGAAGGGAAATTGTCTAGGTCCTTAAAAGGCTCTTGTGTTCTGGTTAGCTCAGCAATAAGAAAATCAAACCAAACCAAAACAAATTCCATATCTCAGGTATTCTTTTATAAAGATCTGAATGAGAGTGAGAAAAGGCTATCCTAGGTACATGTAGATAATCAGAATTAGCATGCTACAGAGTGGAAGGCTCTAAGAGGATCCATTCTAACCTCCTCATTTTCTGTACCTATAGAAGACTCAGATCTCCAAGGAAGCCAGGACTCCACGGCTGGCCTGGAGCACCCCCAGTCCAGAATGCATATTTACTGACTCCCAGAGGGCACTTGTTAAAAAACTCCCACGCAACCTTTGAGATACAAGGAACTACTTTGATATTTAATTTATAAAATTATATTTTAATATTTTTTACTTCTATAAAAACAGTTATTAGTAAAAATAATAAGAGGAAGAATATCAGGCAAAAAAGAGAGCAGGGAAGACAGGATTCAGAGTTCAGAGAGCTCTCTATCTTCAGCTATATGAAACACCTTTACCAGAAAAAATGCTCCCAATCATACTTCTGTGATGGGTAATGGCTTTGCCATTTAATTTAAAAAATATTGAGATACAGCAATAAACAAAGTAAATTCCTTTCTTCATAAAGTTTAAAAATTGGTGGTTGGAGCCAGGCATGGTGGCAGGTGCCTGTAGTCCTGGGTACGCAGAAACCTGAGTGGGAGGATTGCTTGAGCTCACAAGTTCAAGGCTAGCCTGGGCAACACAGCAAGACCTCCATCTCAAAAAAAAAAAATTGGAGGGAGATACAAACAACAAACAAATAAATAATATAATTTCTAATAGTTATACATGTTAGAGAAGATGGAGGAGGTGGGGGGATAGAGTGTAAGGGAGGTGGGATGGAGGCTATTTTAATGGGGTACACAGGTAAGACCTCTGAGGAAATGATGTTTGAACAGAGGAGGAGACTTCTGAATCGTGAAGTGCAGTTATAATGGCTGGTAGAAAGGTCTGTGATGGAAAATAGGTCAAGCGGAAGAAAAATTTATTCACATTGGACCTAGTTAGGGCTGTGTTTTTCCCCAAGTGTTTTTGCCTGTCCTTTCTTTAACTCAATACTCACAAGGCTGATTAGACAATGTATCTCTTAGGTTGGCAAGAAGATAATTTAATCTATGTGTCTACAGTTAAGCACTTTATTGCACACAATAAGCTCTTTTCTTTGTGCTCAGTAAGTGGATTTGGCTATAGTGCAGTTATCTTCTTCCCTGATATAACTCTTCCTAATGCTCCCAAGACTGCCGCAAATGCTGACTCTGACTGTCCAAGTTACTTAATGTAATGACAGAGCTGCTAGCATTTTTCATTGACCCTGAACTCCTCCTTAATGAAACAGGAACATACATTCAATATAGATGGGTTTTTGCCTAAATTAAAGTGGCCAGAAGTGATGCAAGGTTGCTGCTTTTGTCATAAAGTAATCACATCCCATCTTCAGTGACAGGACAAAAAAAACCAACAAGAACAACAGAAAAAACAACAAAGACCCATTTGTCCCTGGCTGGCCATCAATCTTCCTAATATTAAAGAAGAAAAATTCTTAGGCTCCCTCAGTATCTGCTTCTAGAATACAATCTACAATTCTAATACTCTATATTTTCACATTTTTATATAAAACACTAACTAGATTTCACAGAAGAGACCAAATATGAAGTGTAAAAGGAAGTCAGAGCTAAAATGTATACTGATTAATCACTGAGAAGTCTGCTGCTTTGTTTTCTCTATTCCCCAATGTGTTGTCTTCTGTTAGCCAAGTTTGCCTTTGATATCTTTGGCTAAATTTCCCTCCAAATTTTCTCCAAACAATACCATATACTTACTATGCTCTTTCATACTTCTTTCAAGGGAAGATCAGTTCTTATTCTTCTTTGGATCCTTGGAACCTAGCACACAGTCTGTTACAGAGTAGGTGCTTCAATAACTACTGCATGAAGGCATGCTATTCTTTTTACCTCCCTTAAGCGTAGTTCTTGTTATTTTAATTTTTAAAGTAAGTTTTACAAGCCCTACAAATCACACCTCTTTTATGAAAACTTGCCCAATTGGATCCTTCTTGTTTGTATAATTCCCACTCAGTGGCTCACTATCACACAATACACCCCCCGTCCTGTCATTTATATAATAAAAACATTAGGGAAGGTGGTTGGGGTCAGATTAGTCAAGGCAAAGAAGTGGAACTGGGCTTTCAAATACTCTAATACTGACAACTTTCTAATTTTTTAATGTCTTCGTAACTCATGTGAAAAGCAATTCCCAAGTTCCAATTATGTAAATAATGGAACATAAACAAGTTTTTATAGCAGTCTCCCATATCTTCCTCCCCACTCTATCCTTACTTTCCTTAAAGGACTGATTATACTTTTTCTCCCTGAACCAAAACCCGCTATGTGAAATACATGGAGGAGATGATAATTTTCATGGAAAATTCACTGTTGCTAACTAACAAACCAGGAAAAAAGGACGTTGGAATTTACACTCTGGTAGCCATACTGGAAAGAGCAGGCCAAGAAGTCCAAGGCCTCTCCCACTTGACATATAGACTTATACACTGGTGGTTTTAAAACCACAATAAACCAAGGAAACTGTTCTGGAACCTATACTCCATTGGTATAGCAGACAGAATTGAAAGTGTGCCAGCTGTACTACTGGTCACAAATATATGGTACGTCTCCTCATAGAAGGATTATATAACCCCACCACCTTAAACTGAAGCATGGCTATATAACTTCATCTAGTCAGTGAAATGTGAGAAGTGATGACTGTCACTTCTAGGAAGTAGCTTTAAGACCCAGTGCATAGCTTGGCAAGTTCTCTGTCTCTGTGATTGTGGAAGTAATGGATTCTCCATCTTACTGTGTCCCTAAGTGACTATTGTGAGCAGAGCTCCCTTTCTGACACATGGTGTACCGTAGTGAGAAATAAATTTAGCTGAGTTAAGCTCCTAAGAGTCTCATATTATTTGCTACTGCATCACAAGCTATCCTAACTGATGTAGAAGTCAAAACTCTTCTATTTCCTGTGATGGCTGGAGTGTGGGTGACATTTGCAGTTAGTCTACAGTATCACCAGTGGCTTTTCAGTTCAATGAACCGTCAATCAAGCCCAATGGAGAGCAAAAAATAATGTCTTCCTTTATCTTCAAGTGTTTTATCATAACTTAAAGTTCTTGTGCATGTTTCTCATTCCTAATATTTCAGATATTCATGAAATAAAATATTAAAATGACTTAGCATGAAAAAATGGAAAAAGTTGAATTTATATTTTCAAAATATGAAATATTTGTTTACTCATGAAAAAGGTGCACTCTAGTGCTATGTAGAATTCTTCATGTTAGGTGTACAAGGTAAGAAGGCTTACTGCTATGCCCTCTGGGAATGCTGACCTGGTTAGGCCTCCAGTGAGTCTTATAACTGAATATAGGCCATAGAACAGCTCACATGTAGCTAACTAGTTCCTAAAACTTTTCCAAGTTTCTGAACATGGTATGCTCAGAGATATGAAAGAACGGGAGTTACCATGGAGCATGGGTCTAAGGTTCCACCTTGTAAGACTTCTGAATGGACCCTGACACTTTGTAAGTTGGAGGGCAAAAATAAATTATGAGGAGACTGCTCTACTCTTAAATTCTCCACTTAATAAATGATAAAGGATTGCTATGTCCATCATATAACAATCTCTTCCTTCCTTCGCTCTATTATCAGATGACTCAGAGTATCAGAGGCATTTTCTGTGTATTACTAATGCCTCCAGTTAGAAGATAGAAGGCTTTAACATTTTCTGTCATTAGCAGCATTATTAAAAGCATTTGAAGTCCAAAACTTTCATGGCAGGTGTGGGGGGTGGTGGTGCAGAAAACACTGAAATCATTTTAATAGGCTTTGGTATTTAATAATTTTTTTCTTTCCTGCTCTCTCAAAAATCATTAATAGCTTTCCAATGACAATTTTTAAAAACAATATTTTCTAGTTGCATTGGTCTTTCATAATACTGTTTTTCTATTTTTCTGGGCTCTTAGTAATATGCTACTGATCACACTCTTATAAATGATAGCCAAACTCTTTCCCATGGGATCTGGATGAAAAATTTGGCCAACATGAGCATGAGATGTGCGGACCTTATAAGTAATGGTGTGATTAGGTGTCCAGTTCAAGATGCCATTAATGTTGCTTAAGAAAAGATATGTATTGTACTATTTCCTTATTTGTATTTATGTAATTATTCACTATAATAGAAAAGGAAATATGATTTCAGTTTATTACAAGTGAAATTCTGTTCCACTTGAACTCATTCTTTTACACCAAAAGCTTTATTTGAATCATTAAGAGATACTAAAATAATCTATTGCTTTTTATGTAATATGCATATGGTTTTTGTGTGCACAGAATAAAAATAGGCTTAATATGCTAGTAACAAACACTGAACACTTTCATTGTCTACTATAAAATTTCACTTTATATAAGGTAGCATTGTTTTGCTTACTAGGCACTAAAGGTATTTGTAATTTGAGTTTTTTGGTGAGTCAGAGAAAAATGTTTTGGCCTTTATTTCTAATACGATTCAATAACATACTTGCCAGTCAGTTAGTAATTGATAGCAGTATTCTTTCTTTAATTCATTTTTTTACTGCAATCCATCTAGCACTGTGTAGACCCTGTCAGCTAACTTGCTGCCCATCTTCCTGATACTTCAGCCATTGTAAAATTGAGAAGTTTTGATCAATTCTCATTCTCAGGTCAATTCATCAAAATACTAAGCTTCAGAACATGTCAGCAAAATGTGTGTTCCTCTATCAACACATCATATCCAGAAGAAAACTAGGGCTTTGCTTTAATAACAGGGTATACAGTTACTATAATTTTTATGCTGACTTAACAGAAAAACCTCTAAATCTTAATGGGAAGAAAAGTGAAATAAAAATCACTTCTGACGTCTGAAAATGAAAGGATAATCAAACCATATTTCCTTAAAAATGCTCTCTTAGTAATGTTCAATAGAAACAATTTTCCTATCTTTTAGCAAGGTCCCTAGGTTATGAAGAGTAAGAAGACATTGGTCCTATCCTGTAGGGGGACAGGACTAGGTTGGGAATCTTCTGCAGGGTTGGCAGCAAGACAGAGATTCAGGAAGAAGTCTGTGGGAGACAAGAAAGAGATTTTCATAGGCAATATTAAAGAAAAGACCTGAGGCTCATCTATATGTCCCTTGATTCACCTGTCCCTTTTGTGCACCCTTTGAGCCTGTTTTGATGGCTTTCCTCCTTCCTGTTTCTTAAATGTAGCTCTAGCCTAGGCCCACTTGTCTTCACTTTCTTTAGGCAATCTCATTTTCTCCCATGGCTTCAATTTCCATGTAGGCATCAAGAGATCCCATTTTTATATCTCCCAACCCAATATTTCAATTGGACTCTTTTAGATGATTTCTCTTTCTAGATGCCCTACAGATACCTCAAACTCAACAAGTCCCAAAACAAACATCAAATCTTTCCTCCCTCTGAAACCTGCTCCCAACTTTTGTACCCTTTCCTAATTCGTGGACTGCCATGGGCCCCCACCCATGTTAGAAATCTACTCTCAGTATCTTCTGTGACTCCTCTTCCTCCTTTACCCTACCATATCAATTATTTGTATTTATCCTACCTCTGATAAAACTCTTGAATTCAACCATTCCACCCTTCTGTGGCACTCATACTGCATCTGACATAGTTTAGGACCATCTCATGTCTTTCTGGGACAACTATAATAGTCTAACTGCTCAGAGAAGGTAAGCAACTTCACAGCCCCCAATCTGTGAAACATCAGATGGAAATTCAGGGACAGCTGACTAACTGCTAAAAGAGAGTGGGAGGAACTGGAGAAATTAAGCATTTTTAAGGCACAAATATTGCTTCAAACAAGAAACAGAATTGTTGGGGGAGAGTAATGATGTCTCTAAAGATTTTAGCTAACATTAAGGTCTTGAATTTTTCTTCTTTTAAAGCATTTAACTGCAAGTAAAGGTGGAACATATTCAAGGTGTATAATGTGATGATCTGATATCCTTATATAGTGTCAAATTATTATCACAATCAAATTAACACACCCATCACCACTCATGCTCTACCTTAGATTCTCCAGAACTTGTATATCTTATAACTGTGAAAAGTTTGTACCCTTTGATCAACATAAGGTTCCCCCTACTCTAACCTGAATTTCTCTTTTAACATTTTTTACTATCTTTGAAAATTCCTACTATAAGAAACATATAAGATAATAATTTATCGGGTGTCAGGCAGATGGGAGGGGGAGGAGGGGATGGGTATATACATATATAATGAGTGCGATGCACACCATCTAGGGGATGGTCACGCTTGAAGCTCTGATTTGAGGGGGGGCAAGGGCAATATACATAACCTTAACATTTATATCCCTATAATATGCTGAAATAATAAAAAAAGAAACATATAATATGAATTATGAGACATTTGGAACACCTGCAAGTATCCCATGGGTAATTTAAAGAGATATTTTCCTCTTTTACTGAATGGAGAGATAGAGTAATTGCTCAT
>CAUYRT010016560.1:0-60939 GCA_963574885.1 Lepilemur ruficaudatus | reverse complement strand
GTTGCCCAGGCTAGAATGAGTACCGTGGCGTCAGCTTAGCTCACAGCAACCTCAAACTCCTGGGCTCAAGCAATCCTTCTGCCTCAGCCTCCCGAGTAGGTGGGACTATAGGCATGTGCCACCATGCCCGGCTCATTTTTTCTATATATATCTTTAGTTGGCCAATTAATTTCTTTCTATTTATAGTAGAGACGGGGTCTCACTCTTGCTCAGGCTGGTTTCGAACTCCTGACCTTGAGTGATCCACCCGCCTCGGCCTTCCAGAGTGCTAGGATTACAGGCGTGAGCCACCACGCCCGGCCTAGATATTCACTTTTGATTGTGGTGGTCTGGAACTGAACCCACAGTATCTCAGAGGTGCCTGTAAATATGATTGCACTGGACAAGCAATTTGTACTACCAGAAACATCCCAGCAGGATAGAGTCATGGGTGTATGAAAAGGACAGATATTCATAGACATGAACTGCTTCATGCAACCCACACCCAATAGAGCCCTGTGACATCAGCTGTGGCCCCCCTGGCTCGGCAGGGGTGTGCCTCCCTCTGTCACAGGATCCCTCAGAGGCGCAACAGGCATGGGGCACAGAAATGCTACAGTGCCTTATGGGTCAAAGAACCAGGCCGTAAATAGTACGCAAAGTATGAGGTCACATTACAGAACATGTATACCCTGCAGAAGAGAAGACCGTTGCAGAAGATGGGACACTGCTGACACACGCATCTCCACACTCCCACCTACAACGAGTGAAGAACCATCACAGAAACCAGGCTTGTGCCAAGCAGGCTCCAGCCCTCCCCTATGCTTCTGGGTGGAGGGGATCAGTACAGTTACCTTCCACATAAAATGGGAAAAGGCACGAAAGTCATAGCAGGTGCGGGAACCCAGCCCTCAGTGGGGGTCCGAGGTCCTACCTTCAGTGGCTGGTGCGGGGGCTGGTGCGGGGGCTGGTGCAGGGGCTGGTGCAGGGGCTGGCCCTGGTGCAGCAGCCTCAGCCCAGGTACCCCATCCTCCCAGCAGATCCGGGTGGCTGGATGAGGCTGTCATCTTGCCAGGCTCCACTGGCAGATTCCCTTGAAAGAAAGTGCCAGTACAGAGTACCATTTGGTGCGTCTGCTGGTCTCTCCTGGTGGGGGGCCCCCTTCTTCCCTCCCATGTGAGCAGTACACAAACCCTGCTGGGCATACAGCCTTGAGGGATGAGACACGGCTGCCTCTGCTGTGTTCAGGGCCCTAGTGGCTGATACCCCATGCACTCCAGGCAGGGCTAGTGGCCACAGAGCTAGGGCTGGACTCAGCTGTCACTGACTGGCCTCCCTCCTCCCGATGAACCCTGAGGATGCACCATGTGATCACTTGAACTGACCAGGTGGATGTAAGGGGAAGCTCACAGCCATGATGAGGAGCATCAGCATGGCCTTATCTGAAAGGGCCTCAAAGCCCCACCCACTTCAGCAGTGTTCCCTGGTGTCCCCCAAAACCTGCCTCCCCTAAAACTCTCCAGAGCTCATGGTGGCACAGACACTGACCAGCTGAATAGCCTTGCACGGGGACAGACCAGCTGTGACCATGCTTGCTACCAGCCCCGGGGCCTCAGCAAGTCCTGTCTGCCCTGGCACTGGCCACACTGTCCACCTCTGGAGTCACCCACCCCAGCACTGCCTGGATGTGCTCCATGCTGCCCACTCACAAGCCACCCCACAGCGGTCACAGTCATCACCCCAGAGTGCACCAGAGATGATACTGCTGCCTGCTTGCGGGAAAGAACCTGAGTTCCTGTCCCAGGACCATGCCAGAGGGGCAGCCTGGTCCCCTCCCCTCTCCTGCTGACCTCAGTCTGTAGAAGCCACTCCTGCCTCTCCCACAGCATGGCCTTCTCCCCAGGGACACACACGCATTCAATGTCCTCCTGCCATGCTCTTACCAGCACTGGCTTCCTGGACCACTCTGTCTCCCAGCCCTCTGACTGCTGGGACTTACACAAGCTCTGGGCACGGGTGGCTGTCCCTGTGCATGGCCACAATCCTGGAGCCCAGAGAAGGCCTCACCATGGGAGGGGGCATCCTGGGGACCCAAAACATGTTGCAGGTTTGGGGACCGTTTGGGTGAGACACAAGAGCAGGCGACGGTGTCTGTCCTTACCTCGTGGGTAGTCGGTCCAGCCCCACCCACTGCCCGAGATGCAGGTCCGACCTCAAGCCGCGTCCCGAGGGAGGAGGCTGCATGAAGCACAAACTCCCATGTCCCACCAAGCTGTGCAAGCCACGTACCCAGGTGCAGGAAGTCGGCACTGCAGGATGGGGGTGGAGCGCTGTGGGTTGATGGGAAGGCAGGCGGGGTGGCTGTAGAGTCCGAATTGAGGAACTCGCCATTGAGAAACTCATCAAAGAGATCAGGTTTGGAGCAGGGCTGGGTGTCGGAATCGGAAGGCAGCAGCAAGGGGTCAAATGGGTCGGCTGCAGGGATAGGCAGGGACAGGTGAGACCTTCACCAAAGCATCGCCTGTCCTCCTGGGGTCAGAGCAGCCCTAGGAGGCCACAGCGCTGCACTGGGGACACAGCATGGTGGTCAGCCTGGGGCCTCCTCTCTTCTACCACCTGGCACCCCAGGGCCCTGGATGAAGTTCCCAGGACATGGCCCTGCCCATGGTGGGGCAGAGCAGGCAGTTCCCACCCATGAGCTCAGGCAGGGGGGAGGCCCTTCCCCTCCTCTGGGCGCCTCTAAGGTGACAGTGATGGCTCCCACTCCTCCTCACTCATTTACTGCGATGCTGATCCGCATCAGAACAGAAATGTGTACCAGGGGCAGGGGCTGGGTTGGCCAGGAGCAGGTCATCCGGGGACCCCTCTGGAACAGCCTCAGGGGGCCCAAGGAGGCGGTTGAGGAGGTCAGTGTTGCTGGAGGGAGCCCTGCAGGTCTGCATGGAGGCAGCTGGCCCCTGGCCCGCCTCGGAGTGCAGCCCCAGGAGGTCAACGCTGTCTTCCTGCAGCTTGGGTTCTGGCAGCTCAGGCTCCGGTGGTGCGGCCGCTGTCCCCACATCAAAGATAAAGTCCTGCTGGCCCAGCCCATCGCCCTCGACCCTGGGCGCCCTGCTCTCACTCGAGCACGGTGACTCCTCCTCTTCTGACACTGCACCCTCATCTCTGTCCTCCATCAGGACAGGCAGACTCTCCTTGGGAGAAGCGTTTCCTACACCAGTCTCAGATTCCTTCTCCTCTGAAAAGAAAACAAAAGGGCAGGCTGGTGGACCCGCACGTTGACGGGGCTGATGTGACAGGTGCAGGGTCAGCAGGGCCCCCACTCCCTGGTCAGGCCCACACCTGCAGACCACCTCAGCGCCTCCCCTGCCCAAGGCACCCAGCAAAAGCAACTGATAATCCTTGACGTTTCCTGAGGCTCTTCTGGCCCCTCAGGAGCTTCCCCTGAAGCAGGGTCTGCCTGCTGCTCTCTCCATGATCAAGAGCTCAGTCTTGTGGGGTACACACTGCAGCCCCCACGTGGGACAGTGCACCCGAGGAAGGAATGCCCAGGCTGGGAACAGGCATGGTAGAAGGGTTGGCCAAGGGTGCTGTGGCAGAAGGTGGCTGGGGCATGCCCTAGGGGTGAGAGGTCAGGGTGACCCACTAGGTGTTTGGCTGGAGCAACTGGGCTAGGGGACAGGGAGGGGCCTGGGACCCCAGGGTGTGGGCAGTGAGGGGCCAGGAGTTCCCTGTGGGGACTCAGGGGCCTGTGTGACCAGCCTGACCAGGCCCACACCCTGAGACCATTGAGGAGGGCCTTGGCCAGCACCCTGGGCTGTTGAGTCTGCTCTTACAAATTCAAAACCACCAAAGTCTTGTCAGAGTCATCAACAGCCAAGCCAGCATGTAGGGTCTGCAGCCCCACTCTGAGGAAGCCCCACCTCAACCCGGGGCCTGTCTCCCACCAGTGCCTGCGCTCCTACCCTGCCAATCCAGCGTGTGGAGGAAATGGCTGGTGTCTGTGCTGCTGCTTGGCGGTGAGTCTGACTCGGTGGGTTCAGTTTCTGGGGATCCCTCCTCAGCGTCATACTGAGCCGTGGAGCCGGGCTGCCGGGGGAGCTCTGGCTTCCCTGCCGGGATAGGACAAATCAGCCAGCAGGCTGGGGTGGGTGAGGCCTGGTGCCAACAAGTGCAGCAGGGCGAGCGGGCACCAGCAGGTGGCCAGGCCTGGGGACACAGTAGTCCCAACGCTAAGTGCCAGGAACCCACACCAAGGACAGGAGGACCTCAAGGCTCCCCTCGTGAACAAGTCGCTACTGTCTACTCTGATGCTGCTCTGGCCACATGGGTGAACATAGGTGCACAGCACACATGCCAGATACGCCCACACACATGCACATACACACGTCATATGCCACACAGGCATGCACACACCACATGACATGCAGACACGAATTTACACATAACACACAAGCATGCACACACCACTCTCAACACCATGCATATGTGTGTAGCCCCTATACACAAGCACATATGTGACATACATACACACGTCCACACACCAACATGTTCATGTCACACATTACACACACCACACACATCCACACATGTACATGTACACAGCACACATCTACACACACCTGTACACACAAACAACCCCCTCTTCAGGAATACTTAATTGGTCCTCAGATAAGAAAACATAAAAAATACAAACCAAGAACATGAAGAAAAATGCGACGTGCCCAGCAGATGATATCACAAGTCCTACCTGCCAATGTACTATTTGTACTAGTTTTTTGGTAACTGCTCTGAAATAAGAAGATACAACCATGCTGCATGGGGCCACAAGCAGGAATAAGAACTTTGCTCCTGCCGGAGTGTGGGTTTAGCAGGTCCTGAGAGAAATGTCTCACTTAGAACCAATGTGCGTCCAGAACACAAGACCTGAGAGCCAGCGCCTGACACACACCTGACCCGAGGTAGCCCTTGCCAGTGGGTGCAGACCTGGCCCACGTGACCCCACAAAGCAGACTCAGGGCTGGAATAGGCTCGCAGAGCAAACTGCCGCCATGCTCCAGCAAATTGGGTTTCCATTTCTGCCCCCACCTAAGACAAGAGGACCCAGTGCCTGAGGGTGGCCGGGGGTAGCCCAAGTGTGTGGTAAGGCTGGGGTAAGCCTCCACTGCTCTGAGATCGCAGCCCTAGGGTTCCTCCCTTCTCTGGTGCTGTAGCTGGTGGCTTTATGGCACGTCCAAAGACAGGAGTTTCTGAACCTTCTGCAGTTGTAAGCAGCTTGGAGCCTGAGCGCAGCCTGTGCACAGATGCTGCAGACAAAGTGTGGTGGGCTCTGCCCCACGCCATGAACAGAGCCAGGCCCCGTGCAAGTGAGTATGAAGAACAGGAATTCCATCATTTTACCTGTGGGACCTTACCAAATTTAGACAGAATGTCTTGCTGCTCCTCTCGGCTGGAAAACAGGATTTTGGGGTTCAGCCCCCTCATATTTGTGTTCTCCCATGGCAGGGCCTCCCGGTTCAGCCTGTCCCTGGGCTCCACCTCTACTTCCAAGTTCACTTGGAACAAGTCCGGGTATTTCTCTTGAATGTCACACGCGTCCAGGTCATACCTGTGGTGTTACCAAATAGACATCAGTTAGGAAGACCCACAGAGCAGTTTGCACACCATTTAAACATTTGCTAAAGAAACATGCACAGAAACAAGACTGTGTGGCTGGCAGACTGGGCCTCAAGGCAGCACCAGGACAGACAGCCATCTCTGCCTCCACCAAACCCACAGCCGTGTAAGCAACGGCCCAGGAAACTCGCCCAGTATCTTGCAGGGCAGGAACGCATGACTCCCAACAGGAAGGGTCGGGGGCATGCGTGGGTCATGGCCGAGCAGAGGATCATTTTACTGGCTGCTTTGACATCAGGGTGGGGATACCCCTGACTGTCAAAGTCCGAAGAGTGCTGGGCTGGGTCCTGACACTGCACAAATACACAGGACCACATGGGGTGGCTCCCACTGGCAAGGCGACTCTGGCACCCAGGTGGGCAAGCTCCACGAGGCTGGCCCTCCGGGCCAGGCCTCATCCCCAACTATATATGTGCTGTGGCCACTCAGTTGGTTCAAATCAGGTATTTTGGGATCCTAAATGCATTTTCCATAAAAATGGTGATGTCCACTCCCCGACTATTAACAGCTGCCCATAAAATCAAGATCTCTGGAATGTGGATTCCAGAGACTGAAAACAAGATTCCAGGGGAAAGGAAGCCATGGTTCACTGCAGGGACCAGGGGCTTGAGCCTGCCCCTGCTCGGGCCATGGGGAGAGGTGGGGGTTCGAGTGGGAGGACATTTTGGGGTCTCCAGACAACACTCAGGGCAGCTGTCTGGTGGCATAGGAGGGAGACGTGTAACCAGGATAACCTGAAGGTGGTGACTTCAGCTGCCATTTCACTGAACTGTTCTAATTTCATGAGTCAGCATTTCTCTAAGGAATTCCAAGGTTCTCACATATTTCCTTAGGTTGTCTCTGATAACATTTACAGGCTACACTGATAAACTCTGGCTCTTTAGATGTTGTCCAGTGTCTGCCCTGTTTGACACCACCTAATGTGTTACACTTAAGCTTTATGTGAATAAAAAAATTAAAAAAGGAACAAGAGAGCAGCAGATGGTTCCTGGGAGGTCCTAGGTGCCGAGGGGTGGTAGCAACAACGCTCCGAAGTAGAAGACCAGCTCTGAGCAGAGGGGACGGAGGCAGCTCCAGCTGACCTTAACGGCTACTGCTCTGGACTTCACGAAATAAAACCAGGGAACACACATGACTCTGATGTATAAAGACCCCTGGCTGACTCCTTCCTCCCCCTAACCCAAACATAAATCACCTCTGTGACAAGGGAGAGAGAGAACAGAAGCAGCCATCGCTGTCTGCCCAAAGGAGTGGGCATCCCGCTTCCTGCCAGGGTTATGGGCAGGTGCGCCACCTCATGCAGAGCGGCCGTGGCACAAGCCCGAAGGCCACCACAAACCTCCTTCCACACCTGAGTCTCTCTTTCTGTGTCAGTTGCCCAGTCAGGAGACTACAGGTGACTGTGCTCAGCCAGGTGGAACTGCTACCTGGAGCCACGGAGACGGTGATATCTGTAAAGGTGTCACCAGGCACTGGGGAAGATTCTGACAGCGAGGAGATGGCGATCACAGTGAGGAACGGAGTGGACCCCGCCATCAACCAGGACGGAGGGAGTGAGGTAAGCTGAGCTCCAGGGCCCTGGCCCAGCCTCCCCACCCCAGCTGGCCCCCCAAGACTGCCCCTGGGCCCTGGTCCTGCAGCTCACCCAGCAGGGTGGTGAGGGAACAATGAGGGCCTATGAGCAGGGCTGGCAGCTCCTGTGGGCCCTGGGCTGCAGGAGATAGCCGCAAGCCCCACCACTCGGGCACCTGCGTGGTCAGGCTCCAACAGGGAGCTTCTGCCACGCTTGGCTGGTAAAGCAAAGTGCTGACCTGTGCCGTGACTGCAACCCTGTGCACTGAGACCTGTTTCGCACCCTCACTCAGCCCCAGGACACCTCAGGACCTCTGCATCCTTCTTGGGCTCATCAAGTGTCTGGCCACCAATGCTCCAAATTCTCCTTTCACATTGCCTATGTCAGCCACATCTTTGCAAAGCTATCCCACCCACGCCATGTGCACACATTCCTGCCTCCATCAGCCAATTCGAAAGCCTTCTCCTCATTAAATTCATTAATTCATGTTTAGAGGTATAACATACACAAAACGTGCAACCCTAAGAGCACAACTCAATCAAGCTGTATTTGTGCGTAACCAGTGTAATTCAGAACACATTGCTAGGGTTGGAATGTGTCTCCCAAAATTCATGTGCTGGAAATGCAATTCCCAGTGTGGATGGATTGATGCTGCTATAAAGAGGGCTTCTGGGAGTGGGTTGGTTCACTCTCTCGCCACGAGGATGCAGCAAGAGGCCCTCGCCAGACCAAATGCTGGACTTTCATCTTGGCCTTCCCAGCCTCCGAAACAGTGGGAATTAAGTTTCTGCTCTTCATAAGCCACCCAGTCTCAGATGCTCACCGCCTCTTCACCCCTGAAGGATCCCTGTGTGTCCCCAGGTCAAGCCCCAAGCTCCTGCCTTGGGCTCTGAGAACATTCTTAGATGAGCCATGTTATTGGTTCCAAGCTCTCATTTCTCTTGACGACACAGTCAGGAATACAAAGCTCACATAGATTTTCCACAGAGGTTGTACCATTTTATACTCCCAAATCCCCGCCAACATCGGATAGTGTCAGCCATTCTAGTCAGAGTACACGGGGACTCTAACTTGCACTTCTCTGATGACTAATGACGGTGAGAAGGCTTTCTACACAGTCATGCATAGCTTAACAATGGGGATACAGTCTGAGAGATGCATTGTCAGGCAATTCCGTCATGCGAAGATCACAGAGTACACTTACACAAACCCAGATGGCATTGCCTCCTACACACCTAGGCTGTGTGTATGGCCTGTTGCTCCCAGGCCACAAACCTGAACAGTAGAGTACTACACTGAATGCTGCAGGCAACGGCAACACAATGGTGAGTATTTGTGTGTCTAACATATCCAAGCATGGAAAAGCAACAGGAAAAACAAGATTAAAAATGGTACGCCTGTATAGGGTACTTACTGTAAATGGGGCTTTTAGGGCTGGAAGCTGCTCTGGGGGAGTCAGGGTGAGTGGTGAGTGAGCGTGAACATCTAGGATGTTCACCAGGGGCTTTACACACGCCATATGCTTAGGCTACACTGAATGTATTTTATAAAGTTTCTTTCAATAATTAATGAACACCGCTATCATTTTACTTTATAAACTTTTAATTTTTTTTTAACTTTTTGACTCTTGTAAAACACTAAGATTTTTTTAAATATACTTATTCTATAAGCTTTTTCTTATTTTAAAAATTTTTTACTATTTTTATTTCTTTTACTTCTAACTTTTTTGTTAAAAATGAAGATGGGGGCAAGAGTAACATACGTAACTTAAACATTTGTACCCCCATAATATTCTGGAAAAAAAAATGAAGATAGGCCAGGCATGGTGGCTCACACCTTAATCCTAGCACTCTGGGAGGCTGAGGCCAAAGGATCGTTTGAGCTCAGGAATTCGAGACCAGCCCAAGCAAGAGCGAGATCCCATCGCTACCAAAAAAAAAAAAAAAAAAAAGAAAGAAAGAAATTAGCTGGACAACTAAAAATATATATAGAAAAATTAGCCAGGCATGGTGGTGCATGCCTGTAGTCCCAGCTACTTGGGAGGCTGAGGAGGAGGATCACTTGAGCCCAGGAGTTGGAGGTTGCTGTGAGGTAGGCTGACGCCACGGCACTCTAGCCCGGGCAACAAAGTGAGACTGTCTTAAAAAAAAAAAAAAAGAAGATACAACTACAACAAACATTAATCTAGGCCTACACAGGGGTCTGGATCATCAAGACGTGACTAGGCAACAGGAATCTTTCAGTGCCATCGTAATCTTATAGGACCGCTGTCACGCATAGTCTGTCTGTCCTTGGTGACCATTTGGATCCCCATGTTGGGAAAAGCATGGCCAATCGTTTGCCCATTTTAATGGGCTGTCTTTCTTTGATCTGTAACCCTTCATATATTCAGATGTGTGTACTACAAACATCTCCTTGTGAGCCTCTTAATGGTGTGTTAATGACAAATACTCTTAATTTTAATTAAGCAAACATTACGAAGCTTTTCTTTTAGAGTTAGCTCTTTTTCTGCTTAAGAAATTTTTTGCCCAACTAAAGGTTATGAAGATACTCTATATTTTCTTCTAGAAGCTGTATCATGGAATATTTTCAAGTTTAGGTATATGGCCATGTCAAAATAAATTTTGTACATGTTAGGCGAAAGAGGCTCTTTTTTTCCTTCAAACAGGTATCCCTGGGCCCGACCCTCTCCCCACTGAACAGAGCGGTGCCTTTGCTGTAAACCCAGAACCTGTGCGTGTTGGTCTCCATACTGCTCCCTGGCTCAGTGGGTTGACTGGGATGGTCTGAATGTTCACATACTCCCAAATTCACACGCTAAGGCTTCCCTGCCACAGGGTGATGGAATCAGGAGGTGGCGCATTTGAGAGCTGATGCACTCAGGGTAGGGCCTCATGAATGGGATTACTGCCCTCATAAAAGAGGCCACAGGAAGATCCCTTGCCTCTTCCACTACGTGAGCTAGAAGGTGCCATCTATGAAGCCAGCTCTCAGCAGGCACCATTTCTGCCAGGGTCGTGATGTTTGACTTCCTGGGCTCTTTACTGTGGGAAATAAACTCCTGTAGTTTATAAGCCACCTAGTGCACTAAGACCCCTGTCCCTGCACACAGTGCTAAATACTGTGGTTACGGGGCCCTCTTGACTCCTGGTAGGTCATTTCTTCAACTATGCCCTTTAGACAGCCTTAGCCATGAGAATCTTTCCCCATCAGCCTATTGATCCCACATCCGCACCCACACTCCTGCTGGGATTGCACAGAAGCCAGAGATCACTGATTTCTTCACCAGTGTCCCGGTCAGGTAACGGCACCCAAAACCACAGGAATTCACTCTCTCACAGTCTAGAGCCCAGGAGTGTGAGATCCAGGTGTTGCAGGGCGGCACTTCCTCCAGAGGCTCTGGGGGAAGACCCTTCCTATCTCCCTTGGCTCCCAGCCTCTGCTCCTCTCCGCTGCGTCTCCTCTTCTGTGTGTCTCCTCATCTTCCTACAGGGCCATGAATTTCAGGAAGACACTAATCAACTTCACTGGTTACTGTATGGAATTGGTTAGTGTCCTCCCGATATCCTAAAAATATTGTATCTTCCAACCCATGAACATGGTAAATCCCTTACTTTTTACATTTTAGTGCTTAATTTTCTCTCAGCAAGTTTTTGTAGTTTTCAGCCTGTCTTACACGTCCTTTGTTAGATTTACTCCTAGGTATGATGCTTTTTGAATTATTATAAATGGCATTGTTTTTTAAATTTCATTTTTTGTTTGTATTTTGCTGTATTTTTACTTCACATTCAGCAATTTTACTAAATTTATTTACTCACTCTAACAGTGTGCAGGTGCTCTTGGATTCCTGCTGTAACAATCCTGCTACCTGCGGGAAGCAGCAGCTGAAACTTATTTCTTCCATTCCTTCTGCCCTTTTTCTTGCTGCCCTGGCTAGAGCCAGCCATAAAATAGTGTACAGTGAGAGTGGAAACCTTATTCTGTCTGCAGACTCAGGAGGGAAAAGCCCAAGCAGTTCACCATCAGCTTGGATGAGGCCTTTAGGTTTGTGGGTCCTCTATCAGAGTAAGAATGTTCCCTCCATTCCTTAATTGCTGGACTTTTGATAAGAAAGCGTACTCATTTTATCAAATGCTTTATCAATGAAAAGATCATATGGGGCCGGGCGTGGTGGCTCACACCTGTAATCCTAGCACTCTGGGAGGCCGAGGCGGGAGGATTGCTTGAGCTCAGGAGTTCGAGACCTGCCTGAGCAAGTGCAAGACCCCATCTCCACTATAAACAGAAAGAAATTAGCCAAACAACTAAAAACAGAAAAAATTAGCCAAGCATGGTAGCACATGCCTGTAGTCCCAGCTACTCGGGAGGCTGAAGCAGGAGGATTGGACTTGAGCCTAGGACTTGGAGGTTGCTGTGAGCTAGGCTGATGCCACAGCACTCTAGCCCAGGCAACAGAATGAGAATCTGTGTCAAAAAAAAAAAAAAAAAAAAAAAAGGTCATATGGGTTTTGGGTTTTTGTCTTTATTCTGTTAACGTGGTGAATCAGAGAGACTAATTTTCAAATGTTAAAACAACCTCACATTCCTGAAATGAACCAGATAAGATATATCATCCTCGCTTTCTTGCTACACAATACTAGATTCTGTTGGCCAATATTTTGTTGAGAACTTTTGTATCATATTCCTGAGACACTGGCCTACAATTCTCCTCTCCTGCAACATTCCCATTAGGCTTTGCTATAATAATAGGCAGTGCTGGCTTCCCAGCAGCGAGAGGGGCTGTCTTCCTGCATTCTCTGGGAGAGTCTGCCTAGCGTATCTCTTCCTCAAGTGTCTGGGCTCTGCACAGCAATCTGGACATGGAGATTGTCTTTGTGGAATGGTTTTAAATTACAGAGTACATTTCTTTAACAGACGTCCCAGTTTAGTATTTCTTCCTATGTCCATTTTGATACATTGTGTTTTTCAGAGGATTTGTTCATTTCACCCAAAATGTCAAAAGTATGGGCACAACTTCTCCCTAGCATCTTCTCAGCACCTTTTCAATGTCCACGGGTTCCACAGAGTCCTGTTCCACTTCGGATACTGGGAATTGGCGTCTTTCTTCCTTCTCCTTGACCAGATTCGTTAAGCACTCATCAATTTATCTTTTCAGAGAATCAAAAAAAACATCTTTTGGCTTTACTGAGTTTTCCAATGCTATGCTTGCTTTCTATTTAATTGAATTCTGCTCCTGCTTTTGATTATTTTTTTCCACCTACTTTCTTTGCGTTTAATCCGCTGTTCTTTCTCTGATGTCCTGAGGTGTGCACTTAGGTCACAGACAGTCAACCGCTCTTCCTTAAAATTTAAAGTTATAAATGTCCTCTAAACACTGCTTTACATGCATCCCACAAGCTTTGGCAAGTGGTATTGTGATTATCATTCAGTTTAAAATATTCTCTTATTTCAAGTGTGATTTCCTTTTTGGCACGTGGGTTACATTTCCGCTGTCTCTGGGTGTTCTATTAATGATTCTACTTTAACCCACTTTCTGAGACTTAATTTACACCCAACATGTATGTCTACTTTGGCAAATATTCCACTTGAACAGAGGCAGTTTCTCCAGGTGTTTGTTGAAGTGTGCAAAACTCAGGTCAAGTTGGTTAAACTTTTTGTAAAAAAAAAAAAAAAAATCTTCTGCATCCTACCTGACTTTTTTATAATACTTCTGTTGACCAGAGAGAGACATTACTACCAGTGTGAGTTTGTCATTGTCACCTTCTATTAAAGTAGTTCCGTCTGTTTCTGCTGTTCATCTTGAAGATGTTACTAGGTGCTCACAGACCTACGGCAGGGACCTCTTCCTCTTGGACTGCCCATTCTGGCACTGCACGTGTCGCTCTTATTTCCAGCAGCCCTTCTTGTCTCAGTCTACGCAGATACCACTATCGGAATATCAGCTCTCTGTTAATGTTTGTGTGGTATGTGATTTTCCACTACTCAATTTTAGCCTTTCTGGGTCTTCATATACACTTTTTTAAAAGTATGGCTCTTTCAAACAGGATATACTCGAGTTTTTTGGTTTGCCTGGCTGTGCTTTAATCAAGCCCAGCAGTGGCAGCTGTTAACTGGAGGGCCTCCTTCCATTTCTGTTCCTGCATGATGGACAGAACTGGGCTTAAGGCTCGCTCACCATTCATGTTCTACCCCTCCCATCTGGTTTTGTTTCCCTGTTTCTATATTCTTCTTTTGAATTAATCACATATTTTTTACTCTATTTTTCTTCTCCTCTATCAGACCTTTCTTGTTCAACCTGGGGATCACAACTCGCACCCCAGACTCACGACTGTCCCTATGGAATCGGAGAACCCCAGCAGATTTACTCATTGCTCCCCTCTCCTGCCTTTGTTTTCTGCAATACTGTTGTCACACATTTTACTCCCAAATGGGTCCTCACACCCGATACATTACACTGATGTTTTCAGTAGTTGACGCCCACTTAATTCACACTTTCCAGCACTCCTCAGTGTTCCCTGCCCTCAAGTCTCAGGCTTGCCCTTCGTTATTCCCTGAGTTGTAGCCGACTGGCTGACAATAAACTCTCTCATGCTTGATCTGCCTAAAAACATCTCTAATTGGCTTTTGCCTCTCAAGGATAATTTCACTGGATACAGAATTCCAACATCTTCCCTTCAGCACTTTGAAGATGGCACCCACCGACTCACGGCTGCACCTCTTGAGGAAAGTCCCCACGGTCCCATCACCCAAAAGTCACTACCCCACTCCTTCCCTTCCCCAGGTGCCCAAAATTGCCATCTTTGATTTTCAGCAATTCAACTGTGATCTTCTCAGGTAGGGGTTTCTTCTTTGCGTAAAAAAGAATTCCTGTTTGGTGTTTGCAGAGTTTGGTTGGATGGCATTGGTGTCTTTCATCAGTGTAGGAAGGTTCTGGGCTAGCAAATTTTCACATGTTATTTCTGCTACGGCCCTCCAAGAACTGACAGCAGACACCACACTTCCTCATGGTGCCCCAACGTCTGCTTTGGTCCTTTCTGGACCTTCCATCATTTTTGTGATGCAATCTGAAGATGTTTTCTTCCAAATCACTATTTCTCTGTCCTACTGTGTCTATTCTGTTGTTAAACAAAGCTACTGAGTTCTTCATTTCACTTGTAGAATGCACATCTGTCTCTTTTTTATACGTTCTAGATCTCTGGTGACATTCCCCACCTTTGCCTCTATTTTCCTGAACATGCTAATCACAGTTACCAAAAGCCCATCTACCACCTCCAGTATCGAATCACCCGCAGATGTTTCACCCATTTTTTCCCTCTGGTCTTCAGTCATTTGGTCTTTAAAAATTATTTTAAGGCTACACTGTGGCTGGAAAACTACAGAAAGCTCTGGGTGTTATCTTCCTCCAAAGGAGGAAAAAAGAAACGAAATGTTAAGGTTGTAAACATTTGAGTTAAAAAAGAAAAGTGTAAGACATAACAAAGAAATGTAAAACACAGAAGAAATGTTAAAAAAAATTGTAAAAAAGAATAGCAGAAACACAAAAACACAAGAGGAGCCCTCAGTCTCCTGGCATTGCTAATGCGATGGCAGCAGGCGGAGCTCTTCCCAAGCCCTCAGGGGGCAGGCCAGGCCAGCGCCTCCCCTGCCTGAGAGTGCAGAGGCCCTCAAGGGCCCCTTTCCCTTTGTTTACTGGGTAGGAAACAAGATTGCCTTGTCTGGACAACGACAGGCCCTGGACAGCCATGCAGCTGTCCCTGGAGGCCCCTAGTAGCTCCCCTCTTCCTCCTGGAACAACATTCATTCCACTCTGTCTTGCCTGGTAGGTGTGTGTGACTGAGGAGAAAGACGTCCAGTCAGAATCAAAACACCCAAGTGTGAAAACCTGTTCTGCCGCTTCCTGGCTGCGTGGGGCCAGCTGCCTAGAGCCTGAATTCTGCCACGTAAGCTGTAAGGTGACACCTGCCACCTGCTAAGGGCCAGGTGTGTGCTGCTAGGCCTCTGACATCAGTGTAAGACTGAAATTTACCCTCAGTGTGCTCACTCATCTGTCTCCAAAACCAGACTGTGGCCTCCAGACAGGAGGGGCAGCATCTCACCATCTCCAACTCCACACCCAGTAGGGTAGTTTGTACACATCAGGGACTCAAAACAGTTTTGCTAAAATGCAGCGGACACTATTCATCTGGTTATAACACATCGAGGTGTAAGTGGCTAGATTCCAAAAAGGAACACACACAGGGTCAGTCCAAAGTCATCAAGGTGCAAAGTAAAAGCTGCCTTAGTCCAACCTGAGGAGTCCTAGAACCTGAATACACTCGGCTCTATATTTTTAAAAATTGCTCTCAATTTTCTGAGACATGCTTTGTGGCCTAGGATATGGTCAATCTTAGAGAATGTCCCATGAGCTGATGAGAAAAATGTATATTCAGTGGTTTTTTTGGGTAGAATATTCTGTAAATGTTAGTCAGGCCCATTTGTTCTAGAGTTGTTTAAGTCCATTGTTTCTTTGTTTATTTTCTGTTTGGAAGATCTGTCCTGTTCTGTCAGGGGGGCTTTCAAGTCTCTGGCTATTATGGTGTTGCTGCTTATCATTTTGTTTAGATCAAGCAGGATTTGCTTTATGAATCTGGGTGTACCTGAGTTAGGGGCATAAATATTTAGAATACTTAGACAGGCCTAGGACTTGAGTCCAATGTTGCCAAGGGCCCACTCACACCATCTGCCACCTGTGCTCTCGTGCCTTGGTCTGACCCTCATGCGTAACAGTTTTAGCATCTGCCCCTCCCAACTGTAGCCCAGCATGACACCAACGTACTTTGCAAATTTCACAGTGGTTGCATTCCGAGGCACGAACCCGGTGTGGAACTGAATCTGGAACATCTTCATGGAGGCCATCTGTCAAGGGAAAGCAAACATGAGATCCTGCATACTGAAGAGGATAAAAACCAAATCCTCAGGTCACAGAAAAAATCCTCCTCAAGAATGACAGATGTCAAGTCACAGGAAGATAGTTCATGTTTAACAAGCTCTGAGCACCTCCCTGTTCTCGCACACTACTCCAGGTACTGGGGACACACAGGACTCAGGGCCAGTGCACTTGTGCCACGTGCTGGAGATGGGGGTGGGGTCAGTGGGAGCTGATGGGACTGAGAAGCTGTCTGTGTGCGTCGAGGGCCTTTGGTGGGGCATCCCCAAGGCCAAAGCCCAGCAAATGCCCCAGGAAGACTGCAGTCCTGTAATGATCTTGGGGGAAGGTCCAAACTTCTCAGGCTAAAATCCCTTCTGCCTTGTGCTCCACAGAGGGTGCTGGGGACCACAAAGGCAGTCATTGCATGAAAGCTAATCATGCCCACCAAATACCTAGCTCTACCAGGATCTACCACGAGAATTGACAGGGAGCCAGCGCGGGACAGGTCAGGTACCAAGAGGCCCCTGCAGCCTCCTCAGAGTATCGAGCAGGCTCAGAGTCACTCACCTTGGCCTGCAGCCTTCCTCCCAGAGTGGACCTTGCATGATAAATTATAATAAGCACATCTCCTTGCACTGTTGTACCCAAGGGAATGACCGCTCTGCCATCCTCAATTTTAAATTCCCTAAAGGACAGAATGATGAGAAATTGTTCACTTAATAGAAAGTATAACATTCTAATGAAAGAGTGAGCTTCAAAGAACCATGAGCTACAGCAAGAATTCTGAGATCTTCTTAAGTAGAATACCAAGCACTTAAACCCACAAATTCTTCTCTGGATGACCATGGCACCAAATTGTCTGCCACTGCCACTGCATTTCCAAATGCATCTGCCTCAGCAAGCATTTGTCCACATCTCGACTGAGTTCTTCACAAGTTTTCCAGAGGAGTCAGAAGACAGAGATTTGACATTCTTATGTGAGGAGTCCCCATATGCAGACTCACCTCATCTTGTCATACTCCTGGGACGTGCTGGCCACGCGCTCGCCCCCCACGTAGACCTCACAGAAGGGCCTGCAGCCACTCCTCTGCTTGCTGAACAGTGGCACCGGCGTCATGGCGACGGCCTTCAGCAGGATGGGCTTGCTGTGGGGCGTGATGGGCTCCTCCGCCACCATGTCACAGATATACTCAATGTACCTGGGACAGACAGGATAAAACTTTTCTCCTTTCAAATTTAAGGACTTAATGCTATAAAACTTCCTTAAGGCAACATTTTAGTTATTCCTCAAGAATCTGAAGTTATAATTTTCATTCAGCTCAAATTTTTCTGCTCTTTCTCCCAGGCTGGAGTGCAGTGGTGTGATCATAGCTCATTGCAGCCTCAAATGGCTGGGCTCAAGTGATCCTCCCGCCTCAGCCTCCCGAATAGCTGGGACTACAGGTGTGAGCCACCAGCCCAGCCTGAAATATTTTTAAATTTCTTGAGACTTCCTCTTCTATTCAGAGGCTATTTACAAATAAATTGTTTAACTTTGAAATATTTAGAGATTTTTCCAGACATCTTTCTGACATTGATTTCTAGTTTTATTCCATTATGGCCTGAGAACATATTTTACATGATTTCAATTTTTAAAAATTTGTTGAGGTTCAATGGTCCCAAATATGATCTTTTTTCGTTGAATGCTCCATGGGCACTTGAAAGAAACGTTTATTTTTCTGTTGCTGGGTAGAATGTTCTATAGATGTCAGGTAAGTTTAGTTGGTTGGTGGAACAGTTCAGTTCTGTGTCCTTGCTGTTTTCTATCTACTTGTTCTACTGAGAAAGGAACACTGAAGTCTGCACTATAAATATGAATCTATTTCTCCTTTCAATTCTATCAGTTTGTTGCTTTATAACTTCTGAATCCATTTTATCTGCTATTGATACAGCAACTCTGACTTCCTCATGGCTAGTGTTTTCATGGTGCATCTTTGTGGCACACAACTCCAGGGCGTCTGTCTCCCACCTCATGTGTGGTTTTCATGCCCTTGGGAGCAGCAACTTGCTTCTGACCAACAAGAGGTGAAGGATGCCACTTCTGTGAGGAGGGTGCACCCCTGTCCTTGCAGCAGACTTGCTCTTGAGGCTCTCCTCGAAGGCCTGGGCAATAGGAAACTGCAGGCAGCCTCCAGGACTAGAGGATGTGTCCAACTAATGGTCAGAAAGAAGCCAGGACACTCAGTCCTTCAATCACAAGCAAATGAATTCTGCCAACAACCTGAGTGAGCTTGGAAGCAGATTCAAAAATGCAGGAGGAATAGGCTTTCTCAGACGGTCAGCTTGGGAAACACCTTGACCAAGAGGAGAGGACCCAACTAAGCATCAAATGCCCAGATCTCGATTGATGGAAACAGAGAACAAATGCACATGGTTTCAAGCCATGAAGTGTGCTGGAGTTTGTCACGTAGCAAATGATAACTAATACAACCTTCCTCCACCATTTTATTTTTATCCTATCTTTATCTTCATGTTTAAAGGGGAGTTCTGGCAAACAGTATAGGGTTGGGCCTTGCTTTTTATCCAATGCAACAATCCCTTTCCTTTAACTAGTTTTCTCAGGCCATTCACGTTCAGTCTGAGTAACTGACATGGATGGATTGAAATCCACCACCTTGCTAGTTGTTTTCTACTTGCTCCATCTGTTCTTAGCTTCTCTTCTCTTTTTTTTTTTTTGCCTTCTCTCGGATTAAGCATTTTTTTATGCTTTCACTTTATTTCTTCCATTTACTTATTAATTATAGCACCTAAAAAAATCTGTAGTGGTTGCCCTAGGGTTTCTGACAAGAACTTCGTAATTTACACCCTTCTTTTTCTACATGGATACATCTTTTTCCTCTGGCTACCTGCAAGATTTTCTCTGTGTTCAGTTTGCAGCAGGTTGAACTAGTGTGATATGCCAAGGTAGGTGTTTGATGTGTTTCTTTTGTTTTCAGCCCTGCTTGGTGTCCTCTCAGCTTCTTGGATTTGTGGACTGGTATCTGTCATGGATCTGGGAAAATTCTCAGCCATGATTTCCCCAATGCTTCTACCTCCTCATTCTGGGATTCCAGTTATGAGTACGTTGGACCATCTGAGAGGCCTGGAAGCTACTAGATGCTCAGCTCCTCTCCCCTGTGCCTTCTCTCTGTGTTTCAGTTTGAGTAACACCTGCCAGTCTGCCTCCAAGGTCACTGATTTATGCCTTGGCTGTGCTGAGTGCATCCTCATTTCTGGCATTTCCATTTGACTTTTCCTTGGGGTCTCCATCACTCCAACAAGAGACCCATGTCATCTGCACCATTAGGGTTTTGGCACCTTGATCACGATATTTTAACTTTCCTGTCAGAGTCCCAACGTGCTGCTTTGTTTCATCTGTTCCCTTGAGGGGCAGAAGGGAAGATCCAGGCCGGGCGTGTGCCTCCCTCTCTGGTCTGTCCTGTGAGCGCCCCGTGAGACGGTGGAGAAAGAGCCTCGAGAGGTCAGGGGCTCTGACGTGTCCCACCACCCCCGAGGCTCCACCAACCTGCTGAGGCACACATGGCCGTCACTGACCCGACATTCTTTGGCCTCCAGTGATGTCCATCCTGACAGCAAGTACTTGCGTCTCTCCCCACAGGTGCCTGGCTCCCCTTAGATTTGGGGCCAGCTGATGGCGTTACAACCTCAGTTCCCCAATAGGGATGGAATTAAGTCATGAATCTGAAGCAGGTCTGGCCAGTTGTCAGAGAAGCCACACTCTGCATGCCTCTTTGTGCCTCCGAGGAAGAAGCCCAGACACACAACAGGAAACGAGACTCCGTGGCTCTTGGACACCCTGCTGAGCAGGGCCTTGAGGCAGCAGGCACAGCTCAGGGGTCCCCGGTACATGTGGAATTAAACAGCATATGTAGCTTTTAGCTCAACATGTACAAATGGGCCCTGCTTTGCACTCCCTTGCTGGGGACACACAGAAGACATAACAGGATGGCCATACTCTCAGGGGCAGCCTGACAGCCATGCTGGCGCCACGACGCCCTGCCCCCAGGCAGGGACTCACCAGCTGTAGGAACAGCACCCACTGGCAGTTAGCAAGCTGTGCACCTGTGCAGAGCAGAAGGATGATGTGAACAGAGACCTGCTGGCTTAGGCCCTTCCTTCTCGCCAGGCCAAGGCATGGGAGTGGCATCAGTGCTGGTGCTTGCTCCTGTGCTCTACCTGCTCCTGAGGTCTCTGTTGTCCCATCAAAGCCCATTCCTTCAGAGGGAAGGAAACCACCTAGCCCCACCCCAAGTTCTCATTAAGATTAAGCCCAGGGCAAGGCTCATGCTGGGTTCGACTCCTCAGATCTGGACACCCCAAAGTCCCTCTCTGCAGGGGATAGACAGAGTACACAGAGTAGACATGCAACGCCTCTGGTTGGTGAAGGGAGTAGTCCCCGGGGTGGGGGTGGGGGGCAGAGCTGGTCGCAGCCATAAGGAGTTGCTTCCTTTAAACTGCCCAGAGAAAGCCTGCTCATAGCTGGTGCAAGAAACATGGAAACTGAGTGTTTCACAGGATGAGGACCTATATGTGCATGGCATCAGATGGTCCAGAGCGCTTTCACGCGTGGCATCTACCAAACCCACGCAGAGGGCTCCCGTGGAGGGCAGGGCAGGGCCCAGAGGAGACATCCCACTGCCCAGTAAGTGCCTGCCAGAAAGCCTGGTGTGTAGGTGCTAGGCGGGGTGCTGCCCACGCACAGCTCAGGGGACCACAGTGGGAGTTCCCACCAGAGCCAACAGTAGTGCTTCTTCACTGGGTCCCTGTGGGCATGGGTCTGGGCCAAGGTGGTGCTGACCCAGACTGTGAGGGGCCTGCCATGTGTTGGCACCAAGCCTGGAAGCTCTGGCCACAGTGACAATGCACCCAACACAGCACAAGCGGTGTCACGTCCCCACAGAGTGACACATGGTACCTTTTGTGAGATGGCCAAATACCCGGTGGACAGCGCTTCATACTGAACATGTACACAGCAGCCTCCGCAGTGCTGAAGAGCCGGCAGAAGCACAGGAAGGAGCAGACAGCCACGGCTGAGGCGGCTCTCCCATCCTAGGACAAAGGACACAGGCTCACTCACATCCTCTTGCACACAGCGGGATGAAGACTCTCAGGTCCCATGAACTTCTACCTACCATCTACTAAGGGAATGATGTTAAGCTGGTCTTCTCTGATTTGGGGACACGTTTAGGACCTCACACAGAAGGCCTGGTGAGGGGAGGACTCAGAGGCCAACAGAGAATGCAGGCTCCTGAACACAGAACATGCTGGCCACTCCTCCAGCAGCCCCGCCTACATGGCAGCCCCACTGAACTCTCTTTACTGTCACTCCTGGTGTGACTTTTATCACCACCACCACGACGACGGCAGCAAAATGCCAAGTGTGTTTTCCCGGCAGGCTCTGGCCTGTGAGGCTCACAAACCTCTAACCCTCACTCTGTGGGCAGGGGAACTGGAGGTGAGGACTCAGCGGCGACAGTAAACGAGGGGCTGGGCAGGATTCTGACAGGCAGAGTGGCCTCAGTGCTGGGCTGTGCGGGTCCAGGCTAGGCAGGGACCAGGAGGGCCCTAAGGAGACCCTAAAGAATGGCACATCCCACTAGGTGGGGCGGGGAACCACCAGACCCAAAGCTTCCTATATGCAAGGACTTCTCTCTGGCTACATTCTCCTTTCTGCCATGCCCCCAAGGTTAAAAATAGTACCTAATGCGTAACTGGGGCTTGGCTTTTGTTCAAGAAATATGTGAAACTATAAACTTCAATGAAAAAGGCAGAGACAGAGCGGTGACCCTGGTACTCACCACGCAGTGCACAACACAGACGTTTCTGTGGTCCTGCCTGAGCCAGGAGTGCATGTTCCTGCAAATGTCATACAGGTTGCGGAGGTTTGGTGCCCGTCTGGCTGCCCAGCCGCACTCAGAGACCTGCAAAGAGAGGGCCCTGCTCAGCTGGGTGCTGCGCCAGCATGAAGCAGGCTGTGGGGAGCCCGCCCTATCCTCCGTGCATGTGTCCTGGGGCCCCGCTGTGCCTCCCCTCTGTGCTACAGTGTTTGTGTGCCAGGGCTGTTGCTGCCTTTGAAAGAACTCAGTCTATCCTTCCCTGTGCCTTGTGTCAGTTTAAACACCATGAAAAGCATCTCGTGTCTGAAATATTTTACCAAGAAAACCGCGTGACCTCATGCTCCCTTTGGAGGGTGAGAAGCAGTGGGCAGGCAGGGGTACACCCTGATTTGCCAAAGACCATTTTAGAGACGGGGTCTTGCTCTGTTGCCCAGGTTGGCCTCGAACTCCTGGGTTCTAGTGATCCTCCCACCTCAGCATCCTGAGTAGCTGGGACCACAGGGCACACTCCTTTGTCCTGCTAAACAGTACTTTCAATGGACAGAATCAGCTCTGCCAGCCTCTCTCTCAGTCTATGCTTTGGGCCTTCCCTCAGGACACGCTCCACTTGTCTCATGTCCCAATGCCCCTCCAAACCTACTGCTTTCGTGACAGCCCTGCCCTGGCCCCACCCACTGCTGTCTGCTGGACAAGGTCGAATGTCAATCAAGAGCTGTAACTAAGTGGAGGACGATCACAAAACCTGCACTAATGCAGCGATAACAATCGCCTAAGTCACACCCAGACAAAACCGGGGGCCACTCACTCGGTTGTGAAACTTAGACGGCCGATACGTCCTTGGGGACAGGTTGTAGACAGCATAGTGTCCTGGGTGCTTGGAGTCTAGAAACAACCGCACGTCTTCTATGTTATTTTTGATTGCTGACTCCACGCCTTCTGCTGGGAATGACATCACTGGAACAGAGCAGGCCTGTGTCAGCCACTGTGGGGTGATCACTGTCCCTACAAGGCTATGCTTGCCTCACAGCTAGGCCGTCTACCTGAGGGCCCCACTGCTCCTGGAACCTCTCTGGGCAGCTTCACCAGCCACTATCAGGCCCTCCCCCACCCTCCTGGACACCCAGCCTAGGCTGACCAGGGAGGACAGACCCACTCACACGCCTGTCAGCTGGTTGCCAGGACTCCCGGAGAGAGCTCTCCGGATGGGAAGTCCTGCCTAGAGAGCCTGGTGCTCAGCAGTCTCCAAGCCTCATGATGAGCTCTCCTGAGTTTTGGCCTGGAGACTCAGGCTAGACGTGTACAGCCTCACTGTCATTCCCCTGGAGAACTTATAGTTTGAGAAGGTGCCAGACCAGGGGAAAAGCTGGCCAACCACTGGACACAGGCCGGGGATGATGCCAGGGCCACTTTGTGGGCAGGCTCATGGCTGCCCAGGAAGCTGAAGAGGCACCTCTGCTGTCCCTATGGCCGCCCTGCCTAGTTCCCTGACAGATGCACAGCAAGGTCACACTAGAGGCAGCAGTGCCATGAGCTGCTCTCACACAGGGATAGGAGCATGTCCTACAGTGTAATGTGGCAAACATACCAGCAATTCTGGATGTGATGAAGGAAATGTCCAGATCGCCCTTGGCATAACTGGAAATAAAAAGCACTGGGTTATCATAGGAAACACTCAAACAGTTAAGTCACAAGGGCTTAAACCAGAGCCCCAGTCCTGGGAAAGCCATGGAGGCTCTCACTGTTTAGGCTGTATCCCATGAGGAAGGTCGTGTGCACATGCATGTGTCACGTGGAGCTGACGTCCACATCAGAACTGTAGAGAAATCATAACCTGTGAGTGGTGGAGAGGACCGACCCAACAAGAAGGGTTCTAACTGTCCCCTGCCATTCTCAAGTATGTTCCACAGGGCACACTGAGGGCTGGTCTGGAGGACAGATGGTGACACAGGTGGCGGGGACAGGCTGAAGAGCAGAAGGTGCTGTGTGTGGTGGTAGCCTGAGGAGAGTGCCCCAAGTGGCCACTGCTCCGCCCTCCCCATGAGCAGGGAACCCAGCAGACACCATCAGAAGACAGGATGGGGCCAAGTGCTAGAGACGCCCAGGCTGTGGCCACGGCCAACAATCTATCAACCAAGTGCCCCCTAACTTGGTCCATAAAATCAGTAAGACACAGCTCAAAATCCTACATGACGATATAGGGAATTTGACAAATTTATTCTGAAATTAATTTGAAGAAATAGCTGAGCAAGAACAGGCAAGACATTCTTGGGAAGCAAGGTACAGAGGGAGGCTGGCCTCTCCCACCAGTGAGCAGAAAGCTGCGGGACTAAAAAGTCTCCCAGAGACAGAACCAGAAGCGGTTACGGCTTGGCCATCAGCAGAACAGCTGTTCCCACCAAAGCACACAAGAATCAACAACAACAAAAAAATCCCCAAAGTAAGGTCTATAAGGATTTAAAGTCCCAAGCCTACACAATAAAACCATTAAAAGAAAATATAGGCCAGGTGCGACAGTTTGTGTCTATAGACCCAGCACTCTGGGAGGCTGAGGTGGAAGGATCACTTAAGGCCAGGAGTTTGAGACCAGCCTGGGCAACATAGCAAGATGCTAAAAAAAAAATTTTTTTTTTTTTTGAGACAGAGTCTCACTGTGTTGCCCGGGCTAGAGTGCCGTGGCATCAGCCTAGCTCACAGCAACCTCAGACTCCTAGGCTCAAGCAATCCTTCTGCCTCAGCCTCCCAAGTAGCTGGGACTACAGGCATGCGCCACCATGCCCGGCTAATGTTTTCTATCTATTTCTAGTTGGCCAATTAATTTCTTTCTTTTTTTTTTTTTTTTTAAGTAGAGACGGGGTCTCACTCTTGCTCAGGCTGGTTTCAAACTCCTGACCCTGAGCGATCTGCCTGCCTCGGCCTCCCAGAGTGCTAGGATTACAGGCGTGAGCCACCGTGCCCGGCCCTAAAAAAATTTTTTAATTAGCCAGCTATGATGGCATGCTTGTAATCCCAGCCACTCAGAGGGCTGAGGTGGGAGGATCACTCAGGAGTTTGAGGAGTTAGAGGTTGCAGTGAGCTCTGATGATGCCACTGCCCTCTAGCCCAGGTGACAGACTGACACCCTGTCTCTATAAAATGAAAAAGAAAATATATTTATGATATTTTTAAACATTTAAAAAACTTGTTTATATCTGCTTAAATGCTAGCTTCGGATACAGAGGCTTCTTAAACGATATAACAAACAGAAGACACACAGGGAAGTACAGGTAAATCTGATAGTTCAGTTTAAATTGTCTATAGGACATTAAGGAGACAAACAATACCCCAATACAAAGTATTTGCTATATTGTTTTTTACAAGAAGAATCAGTACATAAAACATATATAAATTATCAGTAAGAAAAACAAAAAAACCCAAGAGTAAAAAGAGCAAAAGATGAGAACAAGCAAGTCCCTGGACAGGTGTGGCACAGGGTCCGCCAGGAGGACCTGTCAGGCCAGCAGAGGGGCAGGGCCCAGGCCCGCCCCACACATGGGGCAAGGGCCCCTCAGCATCCCAGAGTGCCACAGTGAGCACAGCGTGATGACTCACATTATGGGAAAGCGGGCACTGCATGCAGTTTTGGGGATCTGTAATATCTCATTCCACACAAGGTGGGGGCACCACGTGGGCCTGGCTGTGTTGGCTCCTGGCACGTGTACAAGGGGAATGCACATGTTAGGTCTGTACTTGACATGGGCAGGAAAGAATGAGACTCAGGGCTCAGGCCGTGGCCCTGGCTTGTGGGACACATAGTAGCCAGAAGCAGTGGGGTGCTGAGAGAGCACAAGGAAAATGATAAACTCATTGTTACTTCTAAGTCAATGGACGTCTTTACAGAGCCTCATCCATCTTAAGCACAAGATTCAAATAGAGGCAGATCACGCCAGCAGGCCTGACTGCTCATCCTCGGGGAGGGCTGGCTGCAAGGCTGACCCTGGGCTAGCATCTGGGGGATTTCGGGAGGGTTTCCACCATCCCCAGAACAGATGAGTCCGACGAGCGCCAGCAGAGCTGCCTACGGGCTGCAAGGGCCCCAGGGCTCCCTGCAGATGGCACCCCCTGAGAACAACACGTGTCAGAAGACACCTGAGGGAGGACCCTGAAGACACACCAGGCTCCCCTGGATGCGCCCCATGCACCCTCTTCCCTCTGCTGCCTGTGCTGTGTCCTTTCCCTGGAATAAACTGTGGCAGTAACTGCAAGTCCTTCTGGCAAATCACCCAACCTGGGGTGCTAGGGAGGACCCCGACCTGCATCTCTCCTCTCCCTGTCCATCTCCACTTTGATCATGACACTGAACAGTCTCCCACCCTCCCAGGTCTCCTCTGGTTCCAGCTCATTTAGATTAATACTCATTTTTAAACTAATTGTATTTTTTCATCATGTAAGACATTTCCATAGTTCTAAAGAAAAAGTCATGAAATCAGATAAATTTAGGAACGAACCACTGTCCTGCCTCCATCCCCCTAGGTCGTTATTTACATTTGCTTGTTCACCCAGAGTTCTGCTCTGGTGAACACACACACACAAACACGTGCACACTTGGCCTATCCCATCTCCATTGTGCCCGAGGGAACCAGCCCCTCCACCTTGGGGCTCTCGGACCTCATTCACCTTCTGCCACCTCACTTCCCCGCCTCTCTTGGCCACTAGTCCTGGACACTGCACTGCTGAGGCCCAGGGCTCTGCTCTCCTGCTACCCACTTGACTGGTAAGAAATGGTGTCTCAGTCTAGGCTTAATTTCCATTTCTCTTTTCCAGAGTGAGGTCAAGCAGCTGCTCGCACACACAGAAATCACCTGTTCACTGCCCATTTAGGGGCTGCAACTCAGGAGCCTCCAGGTCCTAAATCCACAAGGACACAACATGGAACTGTGTGACCTTCCCAGATGGACGCCACATCCGGGTCAGGATGATGTGGCAGCCAAGATAAAGACAGGCTGGATGGTGGCCAAGGGGGCTGGGCTAGCACCTGGACCCAGACACAGCACTGCAGCCATGAGACCCTTGCGCCCTGCCCTGATGGGGTCATGCCATCCATGGCTCTAGCCAGTGGAGAGAAGGGCATTCCAAAGCACACACAGAATGCCCCACAGCTCAGCCCCATCACTACCTCACACCTTTGTCCAGAGATGCGAGCAGGTAAGCACCAGGCCCTCGCCTCTGCCCAGCTCTGCTGGCATTTCACGCCCAGAAACACCAGCTAGGACCCTGAGGAGCCACAGCCCCCTGGCCAGCAGACAGAGCGCTGGGCACAGGACCCAGAGGAGCTTCCTTTGATCTTCCCTCGGCTATGAGGTGTAGGCAGTAGGGGCCCAGAGGTGCACGCTCACACCCTGCCCTAGGGACACACAAAACATGCCCAAAGACCAAGTTTCTTCTCATCACAAAAGGTCACGTGAGGGGCAAAGTGCATAGTGTGACAGATGACATACATACAGCCCAATGTGCAGCACACATGATCACATATGTACTCACACACGCTCACAGTGCACTCACATTTGCACATGCACACATGTTCACAAGCATATTTTTAAAATTGCACGTGTACACACACTCAGGCATACACATACGCTCACACATGCACAGATGCATATGCATACTCTCAGAAATATACGCAAGTACACACACATCTGCTTGGTGCTGTGGACACTTGCAGACTCAAAACAAGGATCATAACACAAAAGAAAGAACAAAGATAAGGCCGAAAGTTCTGACCAACTGTAGAAAGGAACATGGTGGCCACAAATAGCCGATGCCCTCAAGCCGGAGTGGCAGCTGCACTAGGCAACGACGGCCAGCAAGGGCTTTCTAGGCACCCCCTGGCACTCGGCCCCTTCAGAAGAGTTGGCAGAGGGACCCCAATGACACAGAGGGGGCTGCGCCCTGTGACATTCCACGGTGGTCCATGAGCAGTGCCAGGGGCTGGAGGCTGACACCGGGACAGGAGGCCCCCAACTTGCACACATGTGCACTCTCCTCAGATGATCCCACCCAGTGTGACCACATAACCACACACTCAAATCCACCTTGTTCTAAGTCTGAACAGTGAGAAGTTTAACTGACCATACTTGGAGGTGTTGCTGTGCCCAGCCGCCTCACCCACAGCACGCCAAAACGGACAGAGAGCCCGGCACAAGGGGCGCTGCCACAGCAAGAACCACGCCAAGCCAGGTGCTGCCTGAGGCCGGGTCTTCAGGCCTCTCTCTGTACTGCAGGGCCATGCAAGGCGGCTGACGGAAAGGGACCTGTCCAGCTCCAAAGAGCACTGGACACATTAGACCCCCTGGGACAAGGGGGATGCTGTCCTACTGCCTCCGGGGATCCTGTGTGGCTTTTCCACAGCAGGGGTGGGAAGCAGGGGTCCGAGGGTCTGAGCTACAGCCTGGACAGAGAGCCCTGCAGACACACAGCCCGGGTGCCTCACACTTACTTGGCAACGGATTGTATGACTTTGGAGGACGTGTCCTTGATGTTGGTGAAGAGACGCTCTGTGCCGCCCCGCAAAATGTCAAGGAACCCGCCATAGGGCTGGTCATACTCCGTCAGAGCCAGGCCTGCAGGGAGAGATGGTCTCAGCTGGCCATGGGCACAAATGGTCCCACCACATCTCCTGATGTGCACTGTGGAGCAGAGAGCGCCAGCCCCCCCTTGGCACTGGTGGGTCTGACCCCTGTCCTCAGCCCTTCCAGAGATCCAGGGAAGTAGCTGCTCTGGGCACCTCAGACACAGCTTCAGGATGAAACTTCGTCTGTCTGTGGGCATGGGAGGCCAGCCCCAGGGCTGCAACTTGAGGCTGCCACTGATTGCCCTTGACACGAAACAGTGGTGGCCGAGGAAAGTAGACCCTGAAACCACAGGGTCCCTGGAGTGAGGGCATCAAGGCGGCTTTCGCAGAAGTTGGTATAAACAGAGAACAGCTGCCCATTGCCCCACATGCAGACAGGACACAGAGGCCTGGGAAGACTGAAGCGTACCAAAGAATTCAGCCCCTTCAGAACTCACTCTCCTTGCAGCCAGTGGAGGCCACATCGGCCACTGCGTGTGCCAGGGCTTGGCTGGCCCACCACTGGGGCTGGGCCCCTCCCACGGAAACAGGTGAAGAAAGACCCAGGTGAGTCCTTCCCTATTTGAATCGGGACATGGGGACAAGATCAGGAGGGTCTTGGCCCACAGTCAGTCAGCGCCTCTCAAGGCCATGTCCTGGCTGTTCTGCTCTGGTCAGGGCCCTGGTGGCTCCATTGGGAACCTTCCAGAGTGCCTCCTGGCACACAGCCCCAAGAACATGTGGCATCCCTGCCCCAGAGCCTTCTGAGCTCCCCAAAGGCTGAGGCCCCTCTAAGGACACTCAGGCCCATCACTGGTGCCACCTGCATGAGGTGGAAGGCTAGGAAGGCTACTCAGCCATTAGGGACCCACCCAAACCACTGGCACCATCTCCCCAGTCCCGCTGAGCCCCCACCCCTGTGTAAGTGCCCCCCCAAGTCCCTTCCCCATCTCAGCCCCTCCCCTGACTGAGCTCCACCCCCATCTGAGCTCCCTCCTTGTCTGAACCCCATACCCGCTGAGCCCCTGGCCCCCAGTCTGAGCACCTTCCCCTGTCTGTGCCCTTTCCCTAGCTGCCTGATTCCTGCCCCCTCATCCCCCAGCTCTCCCCTCTCCCAGGCACCTCTAACATGCTATGATCTCAGGGTCACTGCCTGTTGCAGTAAAGGATTAACCCTGCCAAAGCAGGCCTGGCCCTTTGTCCCCAGCTCCTAGGAGAGAACATGGAGTGCCCCCCAAGCAGGGGCTTTAGGCTCTGCCAAACAGCCAACAACACAATGGGGTCTGATGGAGTCTTCGGCGACTGGGATCAGCTTGACTGCAGAGGGTCAGGGGACTGAGGGCCCAGACCTGCATGCCTGACCCCAAGAAACACCCTGGATGCTGGGGCACACGCCCACCTCCCTAGGTGGCGATGCCCCAAGTACCACTGTCCAGCGCTGCTGCACACCACCACCTGGGCAAGGACACCTGGATCCTGCCCCACATCTCTTCCCTCAGTTGGTTTCTGTCTAAACCCTTCCCCTGTCCTGAACTTCATGGGGACACCAGCTTTGCTGAGCTCTGTGAGTCCCAGTGAACTGCTGCAGCTCCCAGGCTGAGAGCCCCACGAAAGCAGGACTGTGGGGCTCGGCCCTCCCTGGGGTGGGACCGACATACCCACCTCCACTGTAGTTGCTGCTGGCAGGGCCTCCAGGAAGGGGTGGCCCTCGGGACGGCACAGCGTTCCCATGGCTTCCATTCTGCTCCAGGAGCTGTGATAATTAAAACCAGAGAAGTCAGTTCCTGAATGGACATTGGAAAGAGTCAGAGCTACAGTTTCTACCCGCCCAGGTCAGGGAGAGAACACGCAGCAGTTGCACCCCACAGCCCATCCTCTCTACCTAGCTCATTGTGAAGTGCAAGGGAAGGATTTCCCACAAGTCTGAATAGTCAACCTGACTCACAGGGTAGGTTACACACAGATAAACCTACGAGGGCGACCCATGAGAGACTCAGCAAGAATATGTCTCACAGCACTCTCTGTCCTGGTCCAACACCTCAGACCTGCAGGCTACAGGCTCTGTCCCTCTTCCTCTGCCCATTTCTTCCCAATCTGCTCAACCATCATAAGCAGACTTGGCACCCCCGAGTCCCGGAGTGCTCTTTCATCTCAGGGCCCAGGCTCTGGGGACTGTGTGGCTTGTTGCCTCCTTGGGGGGAGCAGGCGGAGGCCAGAAACGATAGTATTTTTACCTCCCCTTGAGTTCAGCCCTGTTGTGGACTGGGTGTTTTGCGGTGGGCCTGGGCAGGGGTTTGATGTTTGCCCCCCAGGTTCTCATCTAGAAGCTCTAAGAGCAGAGTGCTCAGGCGCAGCTGACCAGGTGACCAGGCCTGCGTCTGTACAGCAGCACCTCCTGCCCCCATAGCATCCCTGCACACCCAGCGCTCCTCGCAACCTCCGGGGAGAGTCAGCAGGTGTTTTCTGTGAAGGGCCAGAGAGCAGATGGGATGTGGCAGGTGCCAGCCTGCCTTGCTGCAGAGCAAAGCCATTGGAGCTTCCTCCCTCCCCACCTCCATTTTCTCTGAAACAGATCCTCCACCTCACCCTCAGCCCCAGGACAGCTCCTTGACGAGGTCCCCAACATCAATTCTCCAACTGCAGAGTACCTGGCACGTTAACATGCTTCTGGCTCCCAGGCTGGGCACTCCCTCCACTGCAACCCCCACAGACCTCGGTCACCAGAGCCCCTGCCATGTACACTCTGCTCCCTGCAGCCTCTGGCCCCAGGCCTGTGTATCCACTGCCACCCCAGCAGCAACTTCAAACCCTCAACTCACCCCAAACTGACCTCCTCTCACAGGGTCCCCTGTCTGCAGATGAGGACTCAGGTCAGCAACTTTGACCTTTCCCTCCGAGCCCTATATCTACCCCTCAGCAACAGCAGAGCCAGCCCCTCACAACCAGCTCCATGCTAAGGGCCCTGGAAAGTCCTGTGTCCAGCTACAATGGAGTGAAAGGATCCAGCTGAAAAGTGTCTGAGATATAGCAATCGAGACTCTGGGTCACTGAGCAAGGATTACCTGGCAGAGAGGCCTAACCCCACTGGGGAGATGAACAGCATCAGGGAAGCTGGGCGGCTGGAATTTGTGGACAGAATAACAGACGGGAGGGCCATGAGGCAGGGTGGGGGGAGCGCTTGTCAGCAGGGGGGATGCAAGTCCTGACCCGAGCCCTGAGCCATGTGCACGAGTGGTGGTGGTTGAGGGGAGCCCAAAGACACCCAGAGACCCCATCTGCTCCCCATGGGTATGGGCCAGACCTCAAGCCTGCTTTGACCACAGGAATCTGGTAAAGGTGATCACCCGCCCACCCTTGGCCTGGTCAGAAAGACCAGGAAGGCATCCTCGGCCACCTTGCTCTGATGCCTTCCTGGCCCACCACTTTCACAGAGCACACGGCTATGTGAAGCCTCAGTCCAACAGCCTGCCAGGCCCTGAATGCCACCAGCAGCCATAGGAGCCTGGAAGTGGGCCCTTCCCAGGCCAAGCCTTGGGACAGCCACAGCCCAGAGACCTCGAAGTACAGGGCCAGCTGACACATGCTGGGACACTTGCCCACCAGATTGTGAGACACACAAATAACTCACACTCCATCCAAAGTCAGAGGAAGAACTACCAGAAAGGAGCCTACAGAGCAACCCTCGGGGCTTTTATGGGCTGGGGACAGTGCATCCAGAGCGTGATCCCAGGGGTGCTCTTCGGTCCTAACCCTGAGCTGCCATGGGCCCCTTCCCCACACACTGGCTGTGAGCCCTCAGGGGCTGTGACACTCCACAGCGAACGGGGTGGAAGGTCCTCAGGGTGATGTGAGAACACGATTACAAGCAACACCTGGAGTCCAGTGCTTTGTGAGCTGTTGACACCCTCACCTCTGTGATGGGTGACTTGGGGTTCACATTCCTAGCGGCCGCGATCTCCTGTAGCTGGTGTACCACTTCGGCAATGGACAGCCGCTCCTCTGGGTTGACCTTCAGCATGGCACCTTCAGCAGAGGAACAGTGGCATGAGCTCGACCTCGCGTTGCATCATGAGCCTTGGGGTCCCCAGTGGGATGGCACCACTTGCTCTCAGAGGTCACAGGGCACCAAAGGGCCACTCACTCACACACTCACTGACTTTAAAAAGCAAGTGAGGGGACAATGAGGGAAAGAGTAACAAAACTGAGCCAAGTCATCAAGCCACCACTCAAAGCACAGTAAATTCACCCAAGGGTGAGCAGATGAAGAGCCTCCCACCAAGGGCGCTGTGAAAACAATGGCAACAGGTGGGAGACATGGCAGTATCAGCCAGTGGGCAACACCCACAACCTAACAGGAAGGCTGTCCCCCAGCCCCGGCCCCAAGCATCCACCACGGGGACTTACGGATGAGGTCATGGAAGACAGTGTACCGAGTATCACTCAGAGGAATCACGTACTTCCCGTTGACTATTCGAAGTTTTGCTCCATCCTCAAAAGGATGGTGCTGGAAGCACAGCAGGTACAAGATGCAGCCCAGGGCCTGCAGGGAGAACAGAGGCTGAGCGCCCAGGGCTGACGGGGATGAGGACACAGGATTGCGTTGGGACACAGAGAAGCAGCTGGGGTTGGGGCTCCTTCCATGGGTTCCATCTTTTGTTGGTTTTATGGATGAGCCAGACTTGGCTGTGACATACGAAGGCCAACCTAGCTAAGAGAGCTAGCAACAGCCCTCCCCACATGGGGAGCCTCAATTTTTCCATCCTTATCCACCACAAAAAATTATCTAGGTCACAGTGGTAAACAAACTCCAAACTCTTATTTTAGATCAAAATGTCCCTTTCACAATTAAACAGTTCTCACATTCATGCGTTTGGGCTCTGGGGCCAGTGGGACGCCAGCACAGACCTCGCTGTGCAAGGGGCAGACGCCCATGGTCCCCAGCGGTGGCAGAGCAATGCCAAAGCAATGTGGGGGACAAGCTCCATCTTGGCATCTTTTGGCTGCAACACTGCACACAGAGCAAAGGAGCAGAGCAGAGCACACAGCAACGAGGCCTGTAGCGTCAATGGAGGATTTTCACAGAACATGCCATGAATGAATTATCGGGCTCTTCTACTGGTCATTCTACCCACAACACCCAACTATGGGAACCTACAGGAGGAAGTAGTGGTTACTTAAACATCAAGATTTTATCCTGCCAAGAGTAAAAGTTCACACCAGGACACCTGACAGAGCAACATCAGGGGTGTCTTCCTGCTGGGATGTGTGCCTGGGGCAACTAAGACATAAGCAGCTAATGAAGACACAGGGGTACCCGTCATCTCACACATCTCAAAAGACAAAGGTTCTCAACCCAGGACCCCAGGAACAGACACAGCATGTCCACGTGGGCCCACATGGGGCCCTTACGAACCCTGAATGGGAAGTCCAAGGCGCAGGGGCGCAGGTGCTTGGGCCCCTGTTCCCAGGTGAACGCTGGTGGCTCTGGCCACACCAGGGAGGGAAAAGGAGCACAGTATGTGGGCAGAGCTCTGCCATGGAGTGAGAGGAGAGCCCAGGAGCACCACAAGGCATGGAGAGGCCTTGGAGAGGGGGCAGGAGACCCCTGGGCATTGGGACTAGCCCTCACTCAGGCAGACCCGGCTGCACAGGACTCCTGGGTCGACTCAGTTCAACACGAGCACACCAACCAAATGAATTCTACTCAAGTCATCTCTGTGAAAAGTAGTCATGAGTGATTCTTAAGAAGATGAAGAAAAGATAAAAGAAAAAGAAATGGTAAAAGAGAAAGGAGGCCAAAGGGACCTGCTGATTTTCAGTCAGAGGAGACCAGGCCACAGCTGCCCAAGGCCAGGACTGACACCGGTCTCCACTATGCGTGGACCAAGGACAGGGTTTCCTTGGGGGACTCAGCCAGGCACTGCCAGGAGAGGCACCAAGACCTCACCCAGATATCCTGCTTCTCGCCGATCGGGAAGTTTGAATACAAGTCTATGATCTCTGGCGTCCTATACATGGGTGTTGTGTTCCTCGTGATCTGAAGAAAAAACAGATATTTCAAAGGAAAAGTTATATGTGAGCACTACTTTTTATTTTGCGTCAATGCCCTGCAACTTTCCCAAGTGCATGGTGCCCTTTCCTCCTGTACATTCCAGAAAGACCTCAGGGCTCTACTCACCACCTCCACTGCCCTTTCCCTTTGGATTAATTTCCATGAATCTCTTATGGCCTCCCACATTTAACAAAATAACTATGCCAAAGTATTCGCCTCCCATACATCTGTTTTGTTTGTTCAGTAGAGGTCTGTCACACTTAACACAAGAAACCTACTCCAGAACAGCTGAAAATAGACCAGCTTTTGTGAGCCACATTATTCTAGTGGACAAAAGGAAGTGCTATATTAAAAGAGGCTTCCAGACGAATTCTAGTGGAGGACACAAAACACTTCTACAATGGAAGAAATAACTCAACTAAATTTACATGGTTAGTTCAGGTTTAAAAACTGAGAGACTCACAAACATACAGAGGGAGGCGCTTGTGGGTCGCACACCCACATGGAAAAAGAGAATCTCAGTGCATGGCCAACACATGAACACCAGCCCCAAGTCTGTGGATTCACATGGAAGCAGTGGGCAAACAGGCCCCTGTAGTTACACCATTAAATAGAATGAGAAAACAAGAACAGAGAATAAATTGTCCTCTGCTTGAAGATGTGCTACTCAAGAGTGGCCTCGCTTAGGATGGTGAAACGGTTGGCTGAAAACCAGGAGTGCGGGTGCACAAGGACATGGGCTCATGCAGAACTCAGTGCCCACAACCCCAAGACACAGCACAGCAATTGACAGAGATTGGGTGAGAGACCCAGAAGGAAAAACCAAGGAACAGTGAGGGGGCTGCAAGGAGTGTGAGCTGGGGGCACAAGGCGCACAAGACAACTCAGTGCCTTCCCACCCCTGCTCTATAAGCCTGACACTGGTTTAAAAAACAAAGCCTGTTAATGTAAATAAATGGATAGATAAACCCAAATGTACTTCAAAAGAGTAATAGAACCACACTGAAGGAGAAAAGGAATATCCCAGTGACTTCTCAACACAGGATCTGACAGCACATCCCTGGTCCTGGCTGCTGGTAGGGGCAGGAGAAGAGTTATTAGGTTATTAAGTATGGAATGTCTGATTCCCCTAAGTATTAAGTTTGACAGTTGATATCTCTGACATTTCACTTCCACGCTTCTTTGTTGTTGTTGTTGTTGTTGTTGTTTTTTGTTTTGGTGAAGGTACATCCTCATTTGGCTTGTGATTATCTTTCAAATTTTTCTTTTTATAGCAATTTTTGTGAAACCATGGATAAGTCCAAAATTCATGTTATTTTTTAATATGAATTCCGTCATGGAACCAATGCAGTGCAGACAGCTAGAAATATCAACACAGTGTTTGGGAAGGAGGTGGCTAATGAACATACAATATGTTGATGGTTTGAGAAGTTCCGTTCTGGTGATTTTAATCTTGAAAATGAGCCACTGGGTGACCAGAGACCAAGGTGGATAATGATAAGCTGAAAGCTGTAGTGGAAGAGAATCATCTCAACCCACATGTGAATTAGCAGCAAAGTCTGACATTACTATTCCAACAATATTGTACCATTTGAAACACATCAGTAAGGTAAAGAAGCTGCATAGATGGGTTCCACATGAATTAAATGACCACCAGAAGAGAAATCGTCTCGAAGTTTGTCTCTCTTTGCTGTCACGACATAAAGGTGAACCATTTCTACGTCACATTGTTACATGTGATGAAAAATGCATTCTTTCTGACAATCACAAGCATTGAGCACAATGGTTAGGATAAAGATGAAGTGCCGAAACACAATCCGAAACCAAATATTCATAAAAAAAAAACTAATGGTGTCTGTTTGGTGGTCCAGCACTGGTATCCACTACAGCTTCATGAAACCTGGTTATCAACTAAGGCGGATGTCTACTGCAACCAATTTGGATGAAATGATGAGGATGCTTGCAATGAAGCAGCTGAGACTGGTCAATAGAGACAGGCCAATCCTCTTGCAAGAAAACATTCAACTACATGTCCAACAAACAACACTGCTCAAATTACAGAGGCTGGACTTGGAAACTCTCTGTCATCTACCGCATTCACCAGACCTTGCACCAACTGACTACCCATCTTTCCAGTCTCTGGACCACTTCTTGCAAGGAAAAATATTCAGTTCTCAATAAGTTCTGGAAAACGCCTTTCATGATTTCATCGCCACTTGCTCTCCATGCTTCTCTGCTGCTGGCATAAGCAAGCTACTGCTAAGAAGGCAGAGCTGTGTCGACAGTTTAGGTGCATACTTTGACTAATTGTACTGTTTCTTGTTTGAGATATAATAAATTAAACTTTTGATTCAAAATCAGACATTTCATATTTAATGACCTAATACAAAGAACCCTGAACTTGTGCTTGGGTTTGCTTTCTTAGTGCTGCAGGTGGTGACCCTGAGACTGTTGCTGCGTGCAGGTACTGCTGGCTGGATCTGGGCTCTCACCGAGAGGGTAGCCCAAGGGACACCCTGCCAATTTCGCATCCTTCTGCCTGGGTCTCTCCCTCCAGGTCACACTCAGGCTCCACCCACACTGTCCTGAGTTGTGCAGGGGTCTCCTGGATAGAGCTGACACATCTCCCATGAAGATATATTTCTAAATAATTTTTTAAAAAATAGCCATATTTGGAAGGATAAAAAAGTTCCAGAATGGGCAGTGGTGATGGTCGCTCAACACTGTGAATGTTGAGAAATGAATGCCACCAGAATACATACAAACAAAAGGTTACAATAATAAATTTTGTTATATTTTATCATAATAAAAAAAAATCCAAGAAAAAAATGGCCATAAGACATTCAGAGCCAGATCTGGGAGGAGGATGAGCTGAAGTGCAATCTTCCATCTGACTTGTCTCTGTGCCCACAACCAGCCCCACAGGCAGTCTGGAGCAAGACCAGCCCCTTGGACTCCAGCGTGGTGGTGCCTGCTCAGGTCTTGGCTTACAGGGACACATTGCACACTGGCGCAGACTCCCAATGTGCTAGAAAGAGCCCATGCAGAAAGGGACGTGGTGGAGGGTGACATTCATGCACAGAGGGCCCACTGCTCCCCTCACCTCTTCCTCCACCATGGCTCGCTTCTGGGCGCTCCAGCTGTAGTCAGGGTAATGAGAGATGGTCGTGGCACTGCCAAAGTCACACAGCTTGATGGTCCCTTGGTTACTAAGCAACAAGTTTTCAACCTACAAAATTCCAGAAGACAGTCTTTATGAGCTTGGTGTAGACAGAGCCTGGATTTCAGGAAAAACAAACAGGACATTAGACAAGACCAGCACCTTAGCCCAGACAGCCCCTTCACTTCAAGGCCAGGGCCAATGAGTTGCCAAGACCACCCTGAGGACTTGGAATAGCCCTGCAGTGCATTAAGTGTGGAGTGTGTGTGTGTACATGTGTGTGCATGCACATACACGTGCATGTGTGTGACCAGCTCCACCCCCTACCAGGCAGGGGTGTGGAGGGGCTTTAGAGTGGGGGCCAGCCTGAGAGGCAGGCCCTGAGGGTGCTGGGGATTTCACACAGGTCAGTCAAGGGGCCTTCCTCAAAAGGGAGAAATGCAGTGTCTTAAATTCTTTCTGATCAAAATCAACATATGTACATTTTAAAATGCATAATTCAGAAAAATAAAGAAAGCTAAATATCAACCATAAATAAAGATAATCTCAATTAATAATGTTGGACACACAATGAAAGCCTTTAGAAAACTCAGAAGACAAGAAAATTAATATGCCATTTATAACTACATTAATTATATCATGAGCCTAGGAATAAATCTCACAAAAAATAGACAGAAGACTTTTTACGCAGAAAACTATAAAATAACTGGGATAAAACTTTAAATCCAAAATAAACAGGGAGCTCCACCATGCTCCTAAGAGGAAAGGTACAATGAGGGCGGTCCAGAGCTAGGAATGGTTTTTACACTTTTTTTTTTTTTTTTTTTTTTTTTTGAGACAGAGTCTCACTCTGCTACCCGGGCTAGAATGAGTGCTGTGGCGTCAGTCTAGCTCACAGCAACCTCAGACTCCTGGGCTCAAGTGATCCTACTGCCTCAGCCTCCCTAGTAGCTGGGACTACAGGCATGCGCCACCATGCCCGGCTAATTTTTTCTGTATATATCTTTAGTTGGCCATTAATTTCTTTCTATTTTTACTAGAGACGGGGTCTCGCTCTTGCTCAGGCTGGTTCCGAACTCCTGACCTTGAGCAATCTGCCCGCCTCAGCCTCCCAGAGTGCTAGGATTACAGGCATGAGCCACTGCGCCCGGCCGGTTTTTACATTTTTAAATGAGTGGCGGGGGAAAAACCCAAAAGACTAATAGTTCATGACACATGACAGTAATACGAAATTGTGATGCCAGACCATAAAGAAAGCTCTACTGGCACACGGCCACGCCTACCCATCTCATGATGCCAAGCCCATTTCTATGCTCCCACAGAACTGAGGGCCTCAGCAGAGACTGTGTGGTCTGCGAAGTCAAAACTTTAACTCTAGCCCTTTACAGAAAAAAAGCTGTCAACCCCTGCTCCAGGGTGAGTCATGGCAATTCAAACAAAATTCCCAAAAGCTTTTTGGGTAGAATATGACAAACTAATTCAAAAATTTACAAAAAGAGCTCAAAAGAGCCACAACAATCTTGGAGAACCACTTTTAAGCCTGATTATGAAGCTCCGGTAACAGGACAAAGGAGCTCAGGCCCAATGGAAGAACTCAGCGAGTGCCACCAAGACAGAGCCCCAGATGCCAGAATGTGAAAGGGTGGCAAAGCCACAGGCTGGGTGCAGCAGCTCATACCTGTAATCCTGGCATTTTGGGAGGCTAAGGTGGGAAGGTCGTTTGAGCCCAGGAGTTCGAAGTTACAGTGAGGTATGATCACACCACTGCACTCTAAACTGGGCAACAGAGCAAGTACCCTTTCTCTAAAAAAAAAAAAAAAAACCCACAAATCTTTCAGAAGACAACACAGTCTTCTGATCTATGAAAGGTAACAACTTCTTCAACAGACACAGACAGCACAAAGATGATGCAATGAGTAGCAGAATGTCCTAGCTTAAAAGAAAGAACATTGTCATCAAAGGATATTAAGAAAGTAAATGTACCCGCCACAGAAGACAAAACGTTGGCCACATATAACCAGCGCCGGGCTTCTAAAAATCAGTAAGAAAAGGCAACTGAAGAGAAAACCAGTCAAAACATTTTAATAAGTACTTCTTCAAAGAAGAAATCCAAATTCCAATAAGCACATGAAAAAGATGGTCAACCTGATTAACAAAAGGAAAATGCAAACTAAATCCACACGCACCCACCCACAAGACCTGCTGAGGGTGAAGAGTTTGCAGTGCCAAGGTGGAGCTGGTGATGCACACACACTATCCAGTCCAGGCCACCTGCTCCATGCACCAGCATGCCAGACAAGGCTGTCCACAGGTTGCCGTAAACCAGGCAAGGAGAGCGGACACACACACCACCACAGCAAAATAGATGAACAAGGTGAGGTGCATTCCCAGGACAGACACTCTGCGAAGTACGGGCCACACACAAGACGTGTGACTTAAGATCATAATGCTGAGCAAAAGAAGCCAGACACGAAGGGATGAGCAATGCATGTTTCCGTTCACATCACGCCCCAAAGCAGGAAGAGTCTATTACACTGAAGGGTGCAGAGCTCACAGCAATAGAGAACATAATTACTAAAAGTGAGGGAAGTGCCACCTCATGTGGGAGGGAGGGCCCCGGCTGCCAAGGTTTCTGCCGAAAAACCACTGGAGTGTTGAGGAGCACGTCCCACTGGGAAGACAAGCAATGTCAAACTGAGGCCAAGCACACAAATACTGATTCTTTACTAATTTCATCCTTTTTGTTTTTTACTTTCCTTAAAATACACACAGGTCTGGGCGTGGTGGCTCACACCTGTAATCCTAGCACTCTGAGAGGCCAAGGTGGGAGTATCGCTTGAGGTCAGGAGTTTGAGACCAGCCTGAGCAAGAGCGAGACCCTGTCTCTACCAAAAAAACAGAAAAATTAGCCGGGCATGGTGGTGCACACCTAAAGTCCCAGCTACTTGGGAGGCGGAGGCAGGAGGATCCCTTGAGCCCAGGAGTTCGAGGTTGCAGTGAGCTATGTGTGATGATGCCACTGCATGCTAGCCAGGCAGCAGAGTGAGATCCTGTTCCCAAAAAACAAAAGCAAAAACCAGACAGGTCTTGATGCCATAAGAAAATCCACTACTCAGAGTCTACTGAGGAAGATCCACCTTTCATCTGTAGAATCATCACCGCTTGGAGCTGCAGCAATGGTCCGCACCAAGCCCTCACTTCTCCATGTCAGAACAAGGCCTCAGCACCTTGGTTTCTGGAAACCAGACATCCTTGGAAACTTAAAAAACCTTCTGCTGAAAGCAACTTGGAATGTTGGATAGAATGGTTAAAACACAAAAAAAGGAAAATACAGAAGAAGAAACAGGAGAAAGGAAGAAGAGGGAGCAAAGGAGGGGAGGGAACGAGAGGAAAAGGGTCCTGACATCATCCAGGAGCAGGCAAGACAGTGGCATTCGTGGCCACCCATGAAGGGGCCCGATCAAGGGAGGGGTCCTGGCCCCAAAGACTTCAGTAACGGGGTATCTATCCAATGAGTCACCCTTAAACTCCGGCTTTCTAGGCCTTTCTAAGTTCGGGACACAACTGAAAAGGTCACACTCACCCACAGTTCAAAAATCTAAATGAAGATGCCTTTCCTGTAAGGTAAGATTCTCAGTTAAAGGCAAAGTAGAAGAAATCTACCCCTAACCAGAGAACACAAAGGAAAACCACCTTCCTGAGCTTTGGCCCCAGGGGTGGGGGGTGGAATGAGCCTAAGGGGGAAACACAGAACCACGGCGGCAAGGACCCTGAGACACTCACTCAAGGGTACAGGGTGTCAAGGCCTAAGCTGCAACTTACACTGTCCCCTGGGTCACCCAGGCAGCCTTGGGGGCAAATAGCTCTGGGTGTGGGGCCAGGTGGGTGTCTGGGTGGAGAAAGGGACATTCCATCTCACATCACACGAAGTCAATTCCAAGTAGACGAAACCCCTGACCCGGGAAAGCCGGGGTGGGGGGTTATGGAGGAGCAGGGTCTGAAAGGCAGCTCCTATTCTCTGAGAGACACTGTGGGGAAGGGAGGGGAACCTCACAGCTGGTTGTCCCTCTGCCAAGGGGCACAGGAGAACTGACGCCAACGCAGGGCTTCCACAAGCGGGCAGTGCTGTTCTAGGCTGACGAGGTCTGAGGGAGACCTCGCTTGGGGAATGAGGCAAGGCTGTGGACAGACAGGCAAGAGAAGACTCAGATTATTCTCACTTTGGTGGAGGTAACGGTACTAGGGTTGCAAAAGAAATGTCCTGATTTCCCAGAGATGTGTACAAAGTAACTGGGTAATTCTCACAAGCCTTTGGTTTTGTTAAAAGATACAATAGGGGGATAGGGAAATAAAAACTAGGCCACAAACCAGGAGAAGGTATCTGCAGCACATATAACTTAAAAAGGATTATAGAATATACAAGGAGTGCCAACGAATCAAACACACAAGCTGATAGAAAAAAGAAAAGAAGGCAAAAAACAAAAAGGAAGTTAACTGAAGAGTAAGACACTAATGACCAAACACAACATTCAACCTCACTAATAATCAGGAAAAGGCAGAATCTCACTATGTGATATGGCACCACCCCCACAGGATGGCCCCGTGGGACGTATCCGTGGCACTGGCAGCAGCTTCGACCCCATGGGCACAGCCACAGCCAGAGCGCCTGCAAAGTGGGATGGGCAGAGCAGCCCTTACACACAGACATCATTACGAAAGCTCCCGCACAGCACCCCTCAGAGAAGCGTCAGACTGAGAAGCCCAGTGTGACGGGCCAGTCGAGCAGGGAATCTGCCCCTAAACAGGAAATGGAGCATGTGGCACAGGAAGAGCAAGGGAGCTCTGGCCGGCATACAGCAGGCAGCTTGGGCCCCACTGAAGAGCACCCACCTGCCTCCCAGTTCCAACAGGCTAAACCAAGGGAGCACTGCAGGGTCCAGAACCATGCCGAGGGCCATAGGCACGGCATACAGTGCTCACAAAGGACGGGTGCTCAGTGAGCAGGAGCCGAGGAAGCCTTAGAGGGTACACCCAGAGGTGTGTGCCCTCATCCACATTCTGATGGAGACCACAGTGAACCCACACCAGTGTGGGGACCAGGAGCCCGAGATGAAGCCCCAGGCAGAGCCAGGAGGCAGCCGGGGGCCAGGGCACCCTCCACTGGGAGCTGATGACTCCCAGCACAGCAGGCCCTCTGTGTCGGCAAAGTTCCATCAGACAGGGAGACACAGAAGGGGGAAGCTTCTAGAAAAATCATTTCCAATATAAGAAGCTCTTACACACATCTTTCCAAATTTCTCAGGTGAAATGATCACAAAGCCTTGCTTGCTAACAAGCACCGACATCCTAATGTTGGACCAGTGGTACAAACGCATCCCAGCAAGCATGTGTTGAATGAAGTTGGTACCTTGAGATCTCTATGAATGATGGGCGGCTTTTGTTTGTGCATGTGCTGCACTGCTCTGCACGTCTGATAAAATATCTTCAGAACCGTATCACACGACAGAGGACCTTTAGATTCACTTTTCTTTAAAAATTCCACCAGCTGCCCTAAAAGAGACAATTAAATTCACGTCACCATGGAGCTATCAAGGCTGTGCCCTCCCTGGCCAGCCAGGACACAGGCTGCCTCTTCTGAGACCAGGGTCAGGCTGTGTGCTCAGCCCGCCCACCCCAGAGTGCCACTCCAGGGCCTTTCCTCCGGCCGGGGCACGAGGGTGCTCACTGCAGCCCTGAGTGTAGGACCACCACCCAGTGGCAGGGATGGGCAAAGCAAAGCAGTCAAGTTATAGAGCCCAGAGAGAGAAGAACTGCTGCTGTAGCTACACAGAGGAACCACAAGAGCTGCTGATAAAACAGCTACAAATGATTACAACTGAATCAGGCATGTTGCTAATGATAGCTACAAAGAGAAATGACTGCAAATATACAAATTTTTCAAATCTCTCTAATGAAATAGTCACTAAATGGCGATTTACCCGCTGACAAAGTTTCAGTAACTGTTACGTATGTGACACTGAACATGTAGGCTGCGTGTGTGACCAATGTCGGGTACGTAATCAGGGACCCCATCCTGCTGGTCCAGGGACCTTCTAGGCACCCTTGGCCCAAGGAAACCAGGGATGTCAGGCCAGCCAGCTCTGCCAAGCACAGAGCTGAGGACCCACTGCGAATGCAAGCATTTGTGCTGCCAGCTGGCCTGGCACTCCCATTGACACTCAGACCCAACCTGTCCCGGTCCCACCATATTCTTATCCTGGCCTTGCCCCAAGAATGGAGTTGTGCCTGAGGCCTCTCTATTCTCTGCTCCATCTTCTCAGCCCACAGACCAGTCCACACACCTGTCCACAACTCTCTGCTTGGCACGCTCCATGTCCCCGACAACCAGCCACCCATCCAACACCAGAGCCAAGGTTGACACCAATGTCCAGGGCCCCACCCACTCTCTCAGTGACCTTGTCTCCCTGAGCTCTCCTCCAGCCACATTGGCCCCTTCCTGCCCCTGCCTTGGGACTCCCTGAGCTGGGACGGCTTCCCTCCCTCACCTCCCATCTCTCCCACCCTCCTTAAATGTGCACCCCCTTCTCCCTGAACCCACTTTCTCCCTAGTGTTTAGAACAATGCAGCCATCAACTCTGACTTGGGGTCGGCTTCTCCTGGTGAGTCGCTGAATGCAGTGCCTGCATGCAGCCATGCCAACAGACACGCTTCAGTGAGGATGGTTCCCTCTAGGCTCTAACTGCGCTTCAGGGGCAGCTCCTATAACCTCACTGCCTTTGCCAGTTTTATGATGACATACGGAACGTGCACGTGAGCAGGTCTGGTCTCACCACCACTCAGAGGCGGGTCCCACCTGTTGCCTGTGTGCCCACAGCACAGCCCACACAGACTCCCCTTGCTCACCACAGTTTCCGCCTGGTGCGCCAGTGACTCCAGACCTGTGTCTGACTGGCCCCTTCCCACCCCCCTAGCCCTGCGCTGGCTCTCAAACTCTGCTGCTCTGAACCTCTCAGCCCCCCAACCATATCCAAACCTCAGAGGAACAGGGGGTCCTCGAAAGAACAGGTGTGCTCTCAAGGAATTAATAGGGGTGCCCTAGGGAGGAACAGGGGTGCCCTAGGGAGGAATGAGGGGCCCTCGGGGGAATGGGGTGCTCGGGAAGAGATGGACAGGCCCAAGTGAAATGGGGTCCAGAACCCAGGGGCCAGAATAGAAGTGAAAACTGACCTTGACACTCTCAGGTGTGGGACCGGGAAGAGCTGGCAGAGTGAGTCAATGTTGGTGGTGTTAACTGGCGTGGTTCAGTAGCTCATTCTCAGTGAGAAGTAAAGGAGTTTTTAAAAAATAAACACTCTACATGTGGCATAGCTGTGGACAGATAGCTAGCCCTCGGAGGGTGTTGGGAAATCTGCCCAGCGTCTGCTGCCACACAGGGGCCCTCTCATCCCCGCCATGTCCCAGGGGGCCTGAATGCTCCCACACCAGGCCAGCCTGGCTGGCGCAACTGTGCTACCCACAGCCCCCCGACGTCTGGCTGGCCAGTCTTGCATGTGCTCCCAGACAGGCAGTCCCAGGCAGTGCCCCTGCGCAGCTCGTACGTGTTGTTTGTTTACCTCGTGGTAACCCTAACTTTGGACACACAGCACCACTACAAGAGATGGGGCTGGGCTGCGGGCTTGAGCCCCTGCCCAAGGGACAGTGCTTGGGCACAGGCTCTAGGCCCTGTTTCCTCCACTCCCATTTCACTCCACCTTGGGAAAGAGCCATATGAGCAGCTTCAATTCTCACTCTGATCCTACTCAAAGCTTCTAAAACCAAAATATACAGCATGCAAACACTTTCTGACATCCCTAATGATGAGCAAGGGAGGTAAGGAACATATCAACCTCATCTCGAGCAATCAGAGAACAGGCTGGATACACAGGAAGCCCCATCCAGCCTTGATCCACGTGGCCGCAAGTGTGTGGGGAGGAAGTGGAAGGGCCTCTCAGAAACCCAAACACATGGTCTGACTTGGCCAGCCCCAGCACCTCTCTCACAAGGAGCACAAAGCTCACACAGCAGACGCATTGTAGTTCCAGAACACTCTGATAGAGAAAACCTGTGAGTCCAGAATAGGAGCCTGGCCACGCTACTCATGGTGCGTCAAATTAAGGGAACTACACGCCTCTATGACAGCATGAGATGAATTTACTGGCATGGAAAGACAATACGGTGAATTTCTTTTTAAAAAAGGAAACATACATATAATAAAATCTCATTTTATAAGCATTTATACCACTTTGTATTGTTTCTATTTTTTTCAATAAGCATGTATCCTTTCGTGATTAAAAATGATAATAATGAACATCCATGAAGTGGGAGACCCCATGGCATCTTGAACTGGATGAATCAGCACCACCAGCAGTTTTAGCATCTTCCCAGCTCTATGAAAGGTCCAGGAACACCTTGGTCCCAGGTCCAGACACCATTCTCCACCGGAGGAGTCCAGTGCCACCCAGAGAAAAGAGTGAAAAACAATGAGACTCAGGAGACACCACAAGCAACTACAACATAGGAACCCTGACGTGGCCCTGGTGTGGGAACAGGAAGACGTCACGGAAGCCATTTCAGGGACAAGGGGAGACATCTGAACATGGACGCGCCACTACCTCACATCACAAGGATTTTCTCAGGTGTGAAACAGACTGCAGTTACAGTGGAAATGTCCCTGTTCCCAGGCTACACAGTAACACCAGTGCTTCTGGTACTGATGCCTGCAACTTGTTTTTAAATGGCTCAGCAAGCATATAGAGAGAGAGAAAGCACCCGTGGGAAATGTTACAATCTGGGGAAGCTAGTGAACAGCAAATGGATGCCCACCATGCTTCTTTCAAGTTTTGTGTAGGTGTAAATTTAAGAAAAGTGAGAACACAAACAAAACATCCACACAAATGTCAATCCGAGGAATTAATGCCACCTCTATCCCTGATGGCACTTCCTGATCCCCAGGACCTACACCTGGACGACCGCAGGGACACACACTGAGGACTGCCAGCAGGGGCTGGGCTGGCCAGCAGAGAGGGCCAGGTGGGGCCTCCAGGCAGAAGATCTCGGTCAGGCCCAGGGGCTAGCAGGCAGCCAGCTCTCAAGCTCTCAGCCTGGGGACACTAGAGAGAAGACCCTGCCCAATAAGGGCCCTGACCTGGGTCGTCCACAAACGCCATGTAGGAGTGTGCATCAAAGATTCTACCTTCTGTCTAAGCCAACACAGCCCTCAGCACAGTTATTAGCCCCCCTCCTCTCAGCACAGTTACCACCCTCCCTCCTCTTAGCACAGGGACCACCCCCTCCCTCCTCTCAGCACAGGGACCACCCCCTTCCTCCTCTCAGCACCTCCCTTGTTCAACACCTACACAGTGAAGGCCCAGCTCCCATCCGTGCTGTTGCAGCCTGCAGACTAATGAGGGCAATGGTGCCAGGACCCCCTGAGGTGGCATGCCTCTCAAAGACCTCCTGTTAGACAGTTAGCCAGTTCTTTTTAGTAAGATCGTTTTGAGAGAAGATGCTGGGACTATTTTACGATTGCTTAAACATGTTAGAAAGCAATGACTTAGCCTCTACAGGACATTACCTTTGCAGAGCTCTGTGAGCAGGAGAAACTCAGCCTGCCCTGTGTCCGACTCTTCTTTTCCTATTGATGCTGCAGAACAAAACTGGACAATATTGGGGTGGCCGGAAAGCTTTTTCTGCAAGTGTCTTGTTAAAGGAGAATGTGCATAACCACATCCATAATTCTGTGCACTTAAAAATAAATATATATGCTATTCAGATACTAAAGTCCTAATACTCTAATTGAATCACATCACAATTTTAGCACACCAGAGCAGAAAGGTGGGGAGAGCAGGTGGAGGACCATGAGAAAGGCAAAGGAGTCAGGAGTAGTAGTGGCAGGGTGGGGGGTGACTCAGAGAGGCACACTGGCCACACACACCTGACTGCAGCAACATCAGCGTCCATCCTGTACCAGGTGGAGCAGGCAGAAGGCCCTTGTGGGGCTACACAGCAGGGAGGCCGTGAGGAGTGATCATGTCCCCCCAAGCGTTGGCTCAGGTGGCCTGTAGGCTCTTAGAGTGGACAGAGCTTGTAGAGGAGAAGCAGAATGATGACAGTGAGGGCAAGGCTCCACACTCACGAAGGATGTGCAGCAGTGGGCAGCAAGAAAGGCCCGAGTCCTCCATCAGGGCAGGGACCCTGGGCCACATGAGCAGGAGCAGCTGATAATAGCTCTTGGCCAGGTCTTCAGAGGGGTCGGCAGGGGCAGGAGCTCTCCTGTGCTAAATGGCCCACCCCCCTGGGTATCAAGGCCTCACATGTAGGAACAACAACCCCATCCCCGACACTTTTGAATCTTTTACAATTAATATTAATATTAAACTGGGAGTAAAGAACAGGTGGAAAAAACCTCCTTTGCACCATAAATTGTTCGGTAAAAGCAAAAGGCCATTTTACCACATCAAACAGAGCATCACTGAGCTGGCAGTCACAGCATGATGCAGGCCTGTGCTTCCCTAAGTGACAGTGTTGGCTCTTGGCTCCTGGGAAAAGGATACCATAAAACAAACTTCTTGAATGATGGCTCTGTTCTTTTCCTCTTCATTAGACAGTAACCGCTGTATCAGGAAATAGCACACAAAGAAGATTAAAGATTGTTTACCTTTCCACTTTACATAATGCCTTATCTCAAACATACATATCCAAAAGAACAAATGCAATGTGTTTAAGAGAGATTAACCTGTTTACCTGCTTTAACATTTGACCTGTGCAAAAACTGGACAGGAGGTTAGAGACCCTTGAAAGAGCTTTCTGATCCAAGAACACGAGAAAAAGCAAAAAAGGAGCTTTTCCTCCAAACAGGCCAGAGAAAAATAAGACAAACAAGAAAAATGAGAGGAGATGCTTGGCAGGGACATGGGTATACACTGAGGACCGACAAAACCAGGCCCACTCAAATTTACTCTTGAAGGTGGGGCCACTGGGGTACCCCACCTCCAAGCTGGGCCTCTTGTCATGTCTCAGGACAAAAACAGAACCACTCAGCCCAGCACACAGGTGGTACAGACAAAACCTCTACCCGTCTCACCACAACGCCTATATACAGATATGCCGTGGACACGTTTTATATGCGTGACTCTCAAACTCCTTATATTTGTAGAACCCCTATTTTGGCAGATGGAGGCCAAGATGCCATGACCCAATTGTGAGATCACTCCTCTCTCCAAAGCAGCCCAGACCCCAGAGTGAAGCAGGCTGGGCCCAAGGGAGCCCTCAACCCCAAGCTGGAGGCCACCGCTTCAATGGCGTGCTCTGAGAACACAGCATCTAAAACTGATGACGGCTTTACCATCAGAAGAAACAAATAGGACAAAAATATACAAACTGTAAAAAAGAAACATTAATAATAGGGATATTATTAATAATAGGGATATTAATAATAGGGATAAGTCAATGAAAACACTGTCACTCACAGATTTCCTTTAAAATAAACCAAAAACCCACATAAAAATGTTAAATCATCCTTTATTACCTTTAATGCATATTCTCTGCCACTTCCCAGATCTTGAGCTTCATATACAAATGCAAACCCTCCTGGAAATTAAAAAAACACTTATCAGTTCAGTGCAACAATTTTTATTTAACATATTAAGCTAAAAACAAACAAACAAACAAACCTTTACTCAATAAAATACAAACTGGACTTGTGGCTGTGGCCAGCAATTTGGCCAGCCCCAATTTATTTACCACTGCATTTTACATGTTTTGCTTGAGAGATAAGAAGGAAATGAACCCAGTAATAGAGATTAATGAAAAGGGAAAAAATGAATAACTCAACAAAACCAAAAGTGTTTTCTGAAAACAAATAAATGAAACTGGTATTCTTGATAGACTGATTTCCTCCCCTCAAAAAAGAAAGAGAGAACAATTGATAGAGGACAAATTAGACCTCATTGCCCTAATGCCCCCAAAAGACATTAAAAGAAAAGTACAGATCAATGTCACTCATGAATATATACTAAAGAATTTTTAACAAATCATAATTCTAATAAAATAAAGCAAAGTATTGGCAAATCAAACCCAACAATATATAAAAAGAATAATACGCCATGACCAAGCAGAATTGGCTTAACATTTGAAAATCAGTTTAATTATTTTTAGGCTTAATTTGCTTAGCTTTTTTTAAAGCTTCCTACAGTGCAAAATCACATCATAAAATTTAAAACTCTCAGCAAACTAAGAATAAAAATAAAATTCTTCATTATACCATTAAGTATAATGTTGTCGCTATAATCTGTGAATGACCAACAGCAACATTTCACCTCACGGTGAAAAATCAAACATAGCCCTCTAAAATCAGGAACGAGGCGAGGATATTTGTGCTAGCCACTAACATTTACTATTGTACGGGAAGTTCTAGCCAGTGTAATCCGGTAAGAAAGAGAAATAGGCCGGGTGCAGTGGCTCACATCTGTAATCCTAGCACTCTGGGAGGCCAAGGCAGGAGGATTGCTTGAGCTCAGGAGTTCGAGAGCAGCCTGAGCCAGAGCGAGACCCTGTCTCTACTAAAAAATAGAAAAATTAGCTGGGCGTGGCGGCGCATGCCTGTAGTCCCAGCTACTTGGGAGGCTAAGACAGGGAGATTGCTTGAGCCCAGGAATTTGAGGTTGCTCTGAGCTAGGCTGATGCCATGGCACTCTAGCCTGGGCCACAGAGTGAGACTGTCTCAAAAAAAAAAAAAAAAAAAAAAAAAATATATATATATATATATATAACTTAAAAAAAAAGAAAAAAGACTTCTAGCTTGAAAAGGAAGAAATAAAAATATTTTTATTTGCAGATGGCATGATTATCTGTGTGGAAAATCTATGAAATCTACAAAAGAAAAGCTACTGCAATAACTCATATGTGAGTTTAGGAAGGTTATAGGATATTAAGAATAATGTATAAAAATCAATTGTCTCTACACACCCTGGGTTAGGTGAAGATTTCTTAGATATAAGCACAAATGATAAATGGACTTCATCAGATAAAGCATTTCTGCTTTTTGAAATATACTGGTCAGAAGATAAACAAATAAGCCACCAACTGCAAACCAACTGCAAATCACATACCTAATAAAGGACTTCTATCCAAAAAACATAAAGAAAAGCAAAAATGCCATGATAAAATTTTTAATGTGCAAAAGATAAATAGACACATTGCCAAAGATATACTGGAGGCGAGTAAGCACATGACATGTTCCAGCATTACCCACTAGGAAAATGCAAAACTTAAACCACAAAAACACTCCTAAACACCTATTTGAATGTCTAAAATTTTAAAAACTGACCATATCTACTGTTGATTAGGATGTAGAGGAAGTGGAATACTTATATACTGCTTTTGGAAATGTAAAACGGTACAATCACCTTGGAAAACATTTTGGCAATTTCTTAAAAAGTTAAACATACATCAACTATACAGCCCTCATGTTACACTGCTAAATATTTATCCCCCAAAATGAAGGCACACATCCATAGAAAGACTTGCACATGACTGTTCACAGTAGCCTCATCTGTAATAGCCTAAAACTGGAAACAACCCAAATGTCCACCAACACATGAATGGATAAAAAAAAATTATCCATACATGGAACACCACTCAGCAATAAAAAGGATGAAACTATTGTTACATGCAACACACACAACTCTCAAAATAATTATGCTTAGTAAACAAAGCCAGGCAAAAAAAGAGTACATATGTATGATTTCATTTACAGAAAACTTTACAAAATGCAAACTAATCTATAATAATGGACAGCAGATCAGTTGTTGCCTGGGGTGTGGGGGCAGGGGAAGCAGAAGGGAAATATTACAAAGGGGAAGGAGGGAAATTCTGGAGCTGATGGATATGTTCATTGCCTTAATTACAGTGGTAGCTACATGGTATGTGCACATAGCTATGTCAAAATACTTTAAATGTCTACAGTTTGTATATCTCATTTTTACCTCACCAGAGCTGTTAAAAAAATGAATAAATAAATCTGTGGGGAAAATATAGATGAAAAGAAATTAATGGAAATCCATGAAATAGAAAATAAAAACAGATGGCTCCACTGTTCCATCAAACATTTACGGAAGAAATCACGACAATCTCATAAAAAATCACCAGTAAGACAGAGCAAGAGCAAAGAGTTCCTAGCCCATTTTTTGAGGTCAGTGAAACCAAAACCAGAGAAGGCTATAAAGGCAAAACTATAGATCAATATCACTCATCAGCATAGAAACAAAAATTCCTCAGGAAAATGCTAGCAAATGGATTCTAGCAAAACGTAATAAGAGTAATACATCATGACCAAGTGTGATTCATCCCAGGAATGCAAGGTTGGTTCAACATTTAAAATCAACCACTATGCTTCTGAATAACAGAATAGGGAATACTGAATCATCTCCATAGGCACCAAGAAAGCATATGTCAAAATGCAAAGCCTATTCATGATTTAAAAAAAATATATAATAAACAAATCCTCTCAGCAAACTAGCAAACTTCTTCAATCTGAGAAATGCCAACTACAAAAACCTACATCTACCATGAGCCTTAATAGTGTTTTCTTTCTAAGATCAAGAATGAGGCAAGATGTCTGCTCTCAGCACTGCTATACAACATTCTACTGGGAATCCTAGTCAATGAAAGAGAGCTAGAAAAATTAATAAAAGTCATAAATATCAGTAAGGAAAACTAAAAAAGAATGCAAAATTTCAGTTAGGAGGAATAAGTTCAAGAGATCTCTTGTACAACACTGTTAACTATAGTTAATAACAATATATTGTATGCTTGAAAAATGCTATGAGTGGATGTTAAGTGTTCTCATCATGAAAACAATAACTATATGAAGTAATGTATAAGTTAATTAGCTAGATTTAATCATTCTATGATGTATGTACACTTTAAAACATTCTACATAATAAATACATCCAATTTTATAGATCAATTTAAAAAACAAAATATTAAACATGAAAAAGAAAGGAAGAACTAAAACTTCTCTTATTTTCAGACAATACAATTATAGAAGTAGATGATCATAAGGACTTTACCACTGTGTGTCCTCAGCAAGGCTACCGGTCCCTCCTGGTCTCCCTCCCCCACTGGCTTTTCCTCAAACACACCAAGCCCACTACTGCCCATGGCCTCTCCACTAACAGCAGGCCTGGAGGGGGCACCCTGACCCTTGACAATTGCCTGCCTGCTCCCTCCTGGACCTGCTATCCCCACTTTTGAGGGGCTTTCCCTGACACCTCACTCATCTCAGCCACTCTTTATCCCAGTTTTGTTCCTCCTCCACCATGGGAGGAGAACACAGCAAGAAGGCGGAGAAGGCACCATCTCTGAACCAGGAAAGTGGCCCTGACCTGACACTGAATCTGCTGGTGCCTTGATTTTAGAATTCCAGCCCTTCAGAACTGTGAGAAATAAATTTCTGCTGTTTATAAGCTACCCAGTGTATGGTATTTTGTTACAGAAGCCTAAACGGACTAAGACATAGGTCCACATCCCATGTACACAGCGTGTGACACACCAGGAGTCCCTGGAAAAGAGGCTGAGCACAACAGGAGGAAGGGAAAGCGGCTTCACCCCGATGGTGAACTCCCCGTATGTCAACAGACAGAAACTACAGCAGTAACTAACACATGCTGCAAAGGTCCAGCTACAGCAGAGAGCATTAAGGGGCAGTGGCCATGAAGGATCTTAAGAGCAATATATAATATAAATAACCACTCAGCTCCAACCCAGACCCCCCAGACAGCCTCCCAGACATGGTTCCAAGTGGCTCCAGATCTCTCCCATGGTGCTAACTAACGTTGCAGGGCTTTTCTCCTTTTTTAAGTAAATGAGCACAGTAAACAAGCATGCTGCAACTTGACTGTTACCTTCATACTTCATACATCTTCTCCCAGGACATAATGCATAGATCACCTTGCCCCTAGCGGGGATGCAGGTCTATGCCCTAAGGACACTAAGGAGCCCCTGCTAGCCTTCCCATGGTTCCCAGTCCCACTCCACCACTCAGTGGCTGGTAGCTTTGGCAAGCTACTAACGCCCCCCAAATCTTAGTTTTCTCATCTGTAAAATGGGAATAATTATAGTACCCACTTTTAGGGTTATCATCAGGATTAAACAATCCACACAGGTGGGGCGAGGTGGCTCACATCTGTAATCCTAGCTCTCTGGGAGGCTGAGACGGGAGGATCGCTTGAGCTTAGGAGTTCAAGACCAGCCTGAGCAAGAGTGATGCCACATCTCTACTAAAAATAGTAAAAATTAGCCAGGTGTGGTGGTACACATCTGTAGTCCCAGCTACTTGAGAGGCTGAGGCAAGAGAATCACTTGAGCCCAGGGGTCTGAGGTTGCTGTGAACTAGGCTGATGCCACGGCACTAGCCCGGGCAACAGAGCAAGATTCTGTCTGAAAAAAATAAAAAATAAAATACACAATCCACATAAAGCACTAGAGATTGTGCCCAGCAAAATACTAAGGGCCCACAAATGTGGTGGTGGTTATTATTTCACACTGGGTATTAGTCAGACAAAGGGCTGATGATCAAGCTGCCAACCTGGAAGTGAAGGGGTGGGGGTAGTGTGAGGAGAACTGAGAGAGGGGCAACTAAGCTAGCACAAAACAGGGCCACATAAGCCTAATGACTCAAGCCAACTGCCCAAGCCCCAATGACCCTGGTTATCTGTGCTCTGCGGTGTCTAGAGAAGAGAAAAGCATCGCTCAGCAACCCTCCCTGGGTGAGAACAGCGCTGCACCTCTGTCTCTGGGTCCGGGGACAGGTACTGAGAGAATACCACCCAGCCTCAGGGGCAGGGCTCTTGGTCAGAGGGATGTGCTACAATGTCAGCACGCTAAGACCACCTAACCACTTTTAGGATCAATCTAAATTGCACTCTGTGGATACCAGTAGAGCATCGGTCCCCAACCTTTTTGGCACAAGGGATCGTTTTCATGGAAGACAATTTTTCCAAGGACTGAGGAGGAGGAATGGTTTTGGGATGATTCAAGTGCATTACATTTATTGTGCACTTTATTTCTATTATTATTATATTGTAATATATAATGAAATAATTATACAACTCACCATAGGTTGGGGACCCCTGCTGTAGAGGATATCCTAGCCTAACACAGGACCTCTTCCTTCCATCAAACTCACCTTTGTGGGTTTCTGAAATTTGCAGCCAAGAATCTACACAGCACCACACAATTCTACAACCATCAGTCAGTACCAAATATTCCCTGTGCCCTAACACAGTCCAGAACACTCTACCACAGTGAAGGGAGGACCCCTCCATCTGTTTAGGAGGCAGATGGATGAAGAGCTGGTCCTGGGAGCTCAGGGGGCTGCACTCTCACCGCTTCTAAGGCCACAGCCTGACCACCAGTGAACACAGATTCTTGAGCAGGAACCACAGGATGCAAGCAGGAGGTCCTTCCACACACTAACACTGCACATACCACACAGGGCTCCAAGCAAATAGCTGCTGACTGGCTGAAATTACATGTGACCTGTAACCAAAAGCATGAGACTACTTATACTTAAACCATATAACAGCTGTGTTTTCACTTTCTACCTCAGTTTATCATACTGGCAGTTAAGTCCACTGAGAGTGCAAGTAGGTCACACCAGATGGACCTGCCCAGTGTAAAGCACACACCTGACTCAGCAGTAGTGATCCACTTCAGAAGCAACAGAATGCAGAACCCAAAACAAGAGAACAAAAAGAATATATTCTAGAATACACTTGCACTGGGCATCTCTAACATTGCTTTTAAAAAAAATAAAAAGAAGCCAGACACTTTAAAAAAAAAAAAAAAGAAGCCAGAGGCAGTGGCTCACACCTGTAATCCTAGCACTCTGGGAGACTGAGGCAGAAGCTAAAGTTTGAGACCAGTTTGAGCAAGAGCAAGATCCCATCTCTACTAAAATAGAAAAAATTAGCCGGGCATGGTGGCGCATGCCTGTAGTCCTAGCTACTCAAGAGGCCAAGGCAGAAGGATTGCTGGAGCCCAGGAGTTTGAGGTTGCTGTGAGCTAGGCTGATGCCATGACACTCTAGCCCAGGCGAGAGAGTGAGAGAACAAGAGCGAGAGAGCAAGAGAGCGAGAGAGAGCGAGAGAGAGAGCGAGAGAGCGAGAGAGAGAGAGAGCGAGAGAGAGAGAGAGAGAGAGAGAGAGAGAGAGAGACTGAGAACAAATTTTGAAAACATTAGAAAGCTGTCCGGCTCCAACAACCCATTTCATACTACAAGTCCAAATTTCTAAAAACCATGAAAACCATTTTTTCCTAACTTATTTGACAGCAAAACCTGATTTATCATACACTTATTTGGGATAAAATATGACATGAACTGATATGGGGCTAATTATACACTTTAATTATGCTGCAGGGAGGATATTTATTCCTTTAATTATAGACACATTAATGTAGCGGATTACACAATGCTGTCCCAACCCCTCTGGGAGTAGTATTCCATAACATACAGGATATACATTGCATTATCTTTCCAAAACCTGAAAATTTCTGAAACTGTGAACATCTGTACCCACGGGTTTCAGATTATGGGCCTTGCCCAAATTTATACAAGACAGCTTGAATTCCCATAGTGTAGGTCTAAGGTCGCTGTCCAGACAAAACTTACTGAAGTATGTTTATATAAAATACTTAAGTATATAAAGTTTATATAAAATACTCAAAATACTTAAGTATTTGATGGGTTTCTTACCCATTTCAGTTCAGAAAGAGGCTTCAAAAATATTTTAAAGGCTGCAAGCCACCTTTTAAGTTTAGAAGGAGGAAATCTACAGCTCATAATTGCATTGGTTATTTTTATCTCCTGATCCGTCTACACAGCAAAGGGAAACAAGTTCTTTTGCACAACCACAGCCACTGCCCACATTTCCTTGTTCTTCATCCTGGGTGTGAAGCGACCTGTGTAAGCTTTCTTCGTTATTAGAACTTTCCTTTCCTGCCAATCTGCACCACTTCTCATCTGCAACTCCTCTCCTGGCCCCTAGCCCTGCCCCTGCACCAGACAGGGGCATTCTCCGTCCTTCCCACCCTGAGGCATGCTATCTTCTGCCTGGCCCCTTCCCAAAGGCTGCACTACCTGTACTGCCCCCAAGCATCTCTATCCCTATACTGCCTTGTTGCTCATTCATTTAAGCATGTGTCTTATTGGTAGAATGTTCTAGACATGGCAGAAACCAGGTCCTGTCCACTATAAATTTCTTAATGAAGGCAACTGCCTGGTATTTTCAGAACAAATAAACTGATCTGGAGGAACTCTCCTTGTTCCAACAGATGTGAGACAACACCACACTTGCTTAGTAGAGGTACTAGCCCCACTTCTGAAAAGAGAGGAGCCTGAGGCTTTCTCACCAAATGACACCCAAAATCTGTTTCTGACCACAGTGGAGACAAAGTGAGTGATAACAGTACAGCCAGAATGTCCCCTCAGGCCTTCTAGAATAAAGACATCAGGAATTTGGGCCAGTTTCCTGCCTCAAATTGAGTACAAATGCAAATGGTGGTGGGGTGGCCACCTTGACAGGATGACCCTCCAAGCCCCAGAGCTACCACAGGCCTGGTTTTTCCTGTTGCTTCACTCCCTCTCCCCATGCCAACACTGGGGTATGTTTCAGCTCCAGCACCAAAGTCAACTGTGTTTAGCCAAAATACTTGACAGCTAGTGAAACATGACACAACCCTGGGCAACAATGTACAAAATGTAAGTTAAATTCAGAAGAGACAATAAAACCCCACTGACACTGATGATCAATTCTGAGTGATGAAAGGAGAGGTCATTCAGAAAGATAGAAACGGCATGCAAAAACAATACTGACTAAAGACTGACGTGGAAATACTTAAGCTGACTGACCTGTCCACCACGTATGTTCTATACAGATCAGGACTATTGTCTCTGCTTCCTGTAAGTTACATGGAATCACAAATACATGTCCACCAGTAAGGGAAACAACACTCAGGTTGTAAGAGGAGGAACCCGGGATTACTGGACACACAGCACTGTGTATCCTCCATCTACACCTGGGTAGGGTAGGACTGCAACTACCCTCAAAAATGTGTGCAATCACCAACTTTGAAGATTCTTACAATTCTAGAGAGCGAGTCTTGACCTTTTTCCAAAAGTCCAGTCCTGTTCCACTCCTGCACAACAGCCCTAGATGTATAACAAAGAGCCACGACTTACACCAACCCAACTGTACCGCTCACCTTCTGAGTCCAGCATTCAGCCTTCTGGGCACCCCTTCCTCAGCCTCCACGGTGGCCCCTCACCCAAGCTCCCTGCCTGCCCCTCTTCCCTAACCTGGGGAGGTCCCTCCAGTTCCAGGCCTCCTCCTAGACCACCTCGCTCCAGCCTGACCCTACTACTTAGGCAAGAAAAGTACCCAACCCAGACCCAGCCTTGCCCTCAGCAATCACCTTTGACAAGCCCTTACCCATGCCCCAGGCGGTGACCCTCCCCAGGCCCAGCCCTGACCTCCGCCCCCCGAGGTAACCCTCTCCCCGGCCTTGACCCATGCCCCGGCAGTGACGCTTCCTGGAGCCAGCCCTGACCCACGCCCCACACCCCGGGCAAACCATGCCCTCAGCGACCTCGGCGACGACACCCCGACCGCGCCGTTGACCCCGGCCTACCCTCGGCCAGGACCCGCCGCACCCGCAGCCGCAGCTCGCCCAGTTCCACCGTCTGCCCCACGAAGTCACTCTGGTCGCGGCCGGCAGCACTGCCCAGGGAGCCTGGGCCCGCCAGGAAGTCGAGCGCCGACTGCAGCAACGACATGGCAGCTGCCGCACAGTACCCGCAGGCAGCCGGAGTGGCCGGCTAGGAGGGTCCCGCTCCGTCAGGGTCTGCTTAACAACCGCCCGCCCGCAGCTCTTCCATCTTCCGCCCCGGCGCCGTGACGTATGCACGCTAGAAGACCCGTCGCTTCCGGCCGTGGCCGGAAAAGCGCCGGCGCCTCATTTCCGCCACGCCTGCTGGGCGCGCAGGCGCAGAGGTGCTGATGAAACGGCGCGCTCGCGCGCGCTGCGTCACCGGTCTAGTGACCAACGTCCTGCTCCCGAGATCGCGAAGACTGGAGACTCGCGAAGGGGTGGCCGTGGCGACCCCAGCCCAGGTAGTTCAGCCCCCAGCCCAGCGCTCGACCGTGCCCCACACTCTGTTTTGCGGGAGGCTGGTCCTCAGGTTTCTGTGGACTAAGTGCTCCGCCATGCCCTGGGGAAGTCGGTCTTTCTCCTGCTGTTAGCGCCGCGTTTGTGAATGGGTTCAGGAATTCTCACCTCTGGTGGCGGAGGAGCGAGTTAGGATACGTTAAGCACTCAATAAATAAATGTTTAGTTTTTGCCTCACAGCGGTCGACATTTCCTGTGACGTTTAACGCATAGAGTTGTAGCAACATCGACGTTCCTAGTGTGTTTGTCAACCCGCTCAGCAGCCAGGCAGTTTGGAGGTGGAAGACAGCTGCGGCCAGCCGAGGAGCATGGTCCGGGCTGGGGCAGCGGCCAGTAACGGGAGCCGCGGGCTAGCAAACCTTCACTCTGGGCTGCATGAAACTGCAGAGACTGTCCTTGAGACCCTGTCAACCTCAAATAATGAGACTCAGGAAACATGATTGAGTTTATTCGAGCCCAAAGCTTGAAGCTGGCTACCCGGGAGAGTAGATTCACGTTGCCCAGAGTATATACCGGTGAGCAGCAGTTACAAATGAGTTTTTAAAGGAAAGAAGAGGCAGTTACATTAAAATGACAAGTTGTTGATTGGCTATACATTGTTCTTTGTATTACAAATTTCAGGAACTCAAAGACAATGAGTGAGGCTGCTAGTCTGGAACGAAATGACAGTTGCCCCCATGGGTGAAGAGGGTGAGACTTACGTCCCATACTCCTGTATTGCTGGGCCTGATAAATTTTGCATACCTCGCATACCTCAGACTCCTCCAAGCTATTTTATCTCAGCCCTCTAGGTTCATTTGCACTCTCACATTTCTAAGGTAAAAGGAAGTACTCTTAGATCAGCTGGAAGGGTTCATAATGCCCAACATTTGCGGGTAAAAAGGTGATTTTCCTTATAAGATAATGAGGAAATGGCCCATAGACATGCCTTTTCAGTGCAGTGATGTCATCATGGCTTACTGCAAGTTCAAGCTCCTGGGCTCAAGTGATCCTCTTTCTGTCCCAAGTAGTTGGGACTACAGGTTTGTGCCACTACACCTAGCAAGTTTTTCTATTTTTTGTAGAGATGGAGTCTCTTGCTCAGGCTGCTCTCGAACTCCTGGCCTCAAGCAATTCTCCCACCTCAGCCACCGTGCCTGGCCAACATGCATTTTTATTTTTTTGGCCTACATGGTGTTTTGAAGGAATATGTTGGTGAATTAGTCACTACTATTTAAAGATTGAAAGCTTAGATTATAAAAACCCAGTTTTTCAAATTCTGTAGAAAAATCAGATCAGGCAATATTGAACCCAGAATCCTGTATGTTACCAATCACCTACAGTTGCTCCCTTCAGGTAAGACACAGTCATTTGCCTGACCAACTTGTGGCTCATTTTATGTTACCTGCCTGGTTCCTATAGGCATTTGAGGTTGCAACCCCTTGTGTAGAGTGTTTGTTCTCAAACTCAGAAGTGGACTCTAAGGCTCAAATCAGCATCTTAACCCTCACAGGATTTCAAGCTATTAAAAATATCCTTTGAGACAGGCTAACACCTGTTATCTTTATTATTAAAAGATAGGCTATGGCCGGGCGCGGTGGCTCACGCCTGTAATCCTAGCACTCTGGGAGGCCGAGGCGGGTGGATCACTCAAGGTCAGGAGTTCGAGACCAGCCTGAGCAAGAGCGAGACCCTGTCTCTACTAAAAATAGAAATAAATTAATTGGCCAACCAAAAATATATAGAAAAAATTAGCTGGGCATGGTGGCACATGCCTGTAGTCCCAGCCACTTGGGAGGCTGAGGCAGAAGGATTGCTTGAGCCCAGGAGTTTGAGGTTGCTGTGAGCTAGGCTGACGCCACGGCACTCACTCTAGCCCGGGCAAC